>CAJHQP010001658.1:0-107326 GCA_905132765.1 Moricandia arvensis
CGTCCGCTCATAAGAGCTCCATGACTTTATTCCAAATTGTATATATGGATGATTTAAGAAAAAAGTATGTTGTCTTGATGCACTCATATTCCTTAAGTATTTTAAATGACCTACATTCTTACATATTTTTGCTTTGAAAAATACACTATCATCTGCAAATAAGAATGAGATATTGCAGGGCTTGCTCGCGTTATCCGTAGATATGTTATATGTTTTTCCCATTCCTTTTTTCTGATATTTACAATTAGTGTCTATGCATAAAAGAAATAATAGAGTAATAGCGGATCTCCTTGTCTCAGGTCTTTTTTAGGACAATATGTTCTTTTTGTTAACCATTTATTAGCATTTTATATTTGACCACAACGATATTTCATAATTTAAGAAATTCATATTGAAAAGAACCCCATTTTTAGAAAACCCCCCTCTTTTTAGACAATATGTCGTTTTTTTTTTTCTTTTTTTTCTTTTTTTCTCCTTATGTCTTGCATTTCTTCAACTTATCAAATTTAATACCTCTGTTTTTAAGTGTCATTTAATATTTTTCTTGTTAAAAAAGTGTCATTTACAATTTCAATAAAATAAATATTTACTTTCAGCTTAATATTAATTGAAAATTTTATTTGATCTTATAAATAACTTAACTTATGTCAACTATTGGCAAATCATGTAGTTAATAAACATAATGCATTTCAATCATTTTCATAATATGTGTGAAGGTGTCAAAATGACATTTATAAGAAACGGAGGCAGTATGTAATAACTAATTATCTTAAGTGCAACAAGTTGTTGAAATTAATCAGGATTATTAGGCTATTGAAGTTTGTTTTAGTAAACATGAATTAAAGATGTGTTTTTTATTTCATCCATAAACTGCACATTAATTTACAGAATTACTTTATCTTAATTGAAGTACCTTAAATTAAATATTGAAAAACTCATATGGCACCTCCGATCTAATAGTTCAACGAAATTTGGTTTGGGTAAAATTTCATAAATTAAAAAATATAATGGATTAGAAGTTATTTCATCTGAAGTACCAATAAGAAACTCGGTGCTACTGTATAAACTTTATTTATGTTTTTATGCAAAGTAAACGTAATATAAGAGGCTTAAGCAGGTTCAAAGTGTGTAAAATTTAGTAACTTTCAAATTTCAAATATATTAGCCCTTATAAAAAATCAGAATTAATATATTGAGAGTTGGCATTTGGTATTAAGCATCCACACTACAGCAAGTGCTTGATGTGTATTTTCTATCTAGTACGTTACTATATCCGATACCAAATCTATACCTGATTCTTCTAAGCAGGAATTTAACTTATGTTTCTGAAAACAAAAGATATACGAATTCTTATAACGAAAATGTCAAAGTACAAGACAAGAAAACAAAATTGTAAGTTACGCCAGTGCCTAAACCACTACATTTTCAACAAGGAAGACCATCAAAGAAATAGAAGACAACGACTGCACCAGCTCAATTTAGCTTATCGATGATCTATTCAAACCTTCTTAAGTATGCTTTGGCTGTTCAATGTTATGGACTATATTGCCTCTTTTACTTTGTCATAAAAATTAAGTTTCAGAACAAAACAAATTCTTAAACATCATAATTATAATCTACATCAACACTTGAAAATTCTAAAAATATTATATTCTATTCATGAAATAGTCATATAGACTTGGGTTTAGGTGTTCTTACAAAAAAAAAACTAGGGATTAGGTGCTTCTATGTCAACCCACAAAACCTAAGTTAGACTCCATTCTAATGAGTGAAGTCAAGATTTTGGTGGAATTGGGTAACGCTTTTCCGTCAAAAATTGTGGAGTATGCTTACTTGCCTTCTAGATGTGAATATGTGGTCACCGCTGCAACAGGATGTTCATGTTGAACTGTAAGAGCATCTTCAATGTTCCTCAAGTGTATCACCTTACTTATGTAACTAAGTTTTGATAAGGGATCACGTGGAGCTACATTTTTAGTACAAGAGTTGACTTGAAATGGTCGATCTACCTCTCGTTGAACCCCATATCTCTTCACATACTCTAACCCTAAATTTAAATACCATGAATAGCTATGGTGCTTGGTATCCTTTTTTATCCGAGAACGTTCTTCCGGATTAGTGAAGTCCCACTATATATTGATGACGTTAAAACCGTTAAAAACCAGTCAAAAATTTTCAACCGATTTTTTTTTCCTTCAAAAAATTTCCAACCGATTTTCTTCCCGTAAAAAATTTCCAGCGGACCTATGCGGTCAGATATTTCCTTTGATTTTCTTACCATTTATAAATTTTAAACTCTAAACTCCAAAATTTCTCATATAAAATCAAAAAAAAACAAAAAATACAAAGCACAAAAGAAAAGATATGCTCTCATTTAGATCTTATTGTTCTCACAAAACTTAAATAGAAAAATAATCTTTATCACATTCAACTTCATCACTTTTTAGCCAAGGATGCTTCTCATTGGCCAATTTAGAGAGTCTAGGATCACAATCTTCTACCTTTGATTAAATGTCATTTCTTCTAAGCAGGATTTAACTTATGTTTCCGAAAACAAAAGATGTACGAATTCTTATAACGAAATGTCAAAGTACAAGACAAGAAACAAAATTGTAAGTTACGCCAATGCCTAAACCACTACATTTTCCACAAGGAAGACCATCAAAGAAATAGAAGACAACGACTGCACCAGCTCAATTTAGCTTATCGATGATCTATTCAAACCTTCTTAAGTATGCTTTGGCTGTTCAATGTTATGGACTATATTGCCTCTTTTACTTTGTCATAAAAATTAAGTTTCAGAACAAAACAAATTCTTAAACATCATAATTATAATCTACATCAACACTTGAAAATTCTAAAAATATTATATTCTATTCATGGAAATAGTCATATAGACTTGGGTTTAGGTGTTTCTTACAAAAAAACTAGGGATTAGGTGGCTATGAAGCAGAAATTTCAACCTATTTTTTTTCCTTCAAAAAATTTCCAACCGATTTTCTTTCCGTCATAAATTTCCAACGGACCTATGCGGTCAGAAATTTCCTTTGATTTTCTTACCATTTTAAAACATTTATAAATTTTAAACTCTAAACTCCAAAATTTCCTCATATAAAAACGAAAAAAATACAAAAAGCACAAAAGAAAAGATATGCTCTCGTTTAAATCTTATTGTTCTCACAAAACTTTAATATAAAAATAATCTTTATCACATTCAACTTCATCACTTTTTAGCCAAGGATGCTTCTCACTGGCCAATTTAGAGAATCAAGGATCACAATCGCCTACCTTTGATAGGCGATCTACAATAACCAGAATCGAAGTATGGCGATCCGAGCGTGGTAAGCCATCAATGAAGTCCATCGAGACATCTTCCCATAATCTCTGTGGATCGGCAATGATTGTAGTAATCCCTTAGGAGCCAAGCTTTCAGATTTTGCTCTTTGACATGTGTCGCACTCTGTCACATACTTGTGTACCCTCTTGTGCATAGAGGGCCAATAGAATTGTTGGGACAGACATTTTAGTGTTCGTAATACTCCTGAGTGTCCACCAACTGGTGTATCATGAAATTCTCTGAGTAAGGTATGAATAAGAGTCGAGTCAGGTGGAATACCAGCATGTTGTTGAAGTAGATGAGGTCGTTATGCCTAGTATAAGGCTTTCCCAGATTCGTATCTGCGAGCTTGCTGATTCGGAGCAGATAGGGGTCTGAAGTAGTCATGCGTCGAAGCTCCTCCCATATATTGGTATGCTGAGTATAGCTAGCCTATAGGCACGGCGTGAGAGCGCATCAACATCAGCATTTGCTGATCCGGGTTTGTAGGTTATTTCATAGTCATAACCAACCAGCTTTCCCATCCATTTTTGTTGCTCAGGAGTTAAGATGCGTTTCTCAAGGAGGAAGCGCAGGCTCCGTTGGTCGGTCTGGATCGTGAAACGGCGACCTAGGAGGTATGGTCTCCACGTGCGGATCGCTATAACGATGGCGAGCATCTCGCGAGCATAAGTAGACCAGTTTTGTTGGGTTACTCCCAACGAGCGGCTCATATAAGCGATTGGCTTATTATCTTGCGAGATGATGGCTCTGATTCCCTCTCCGGAAGCATCAGTTTGAATGACGAATGGTTTGGTGAAGTCTGGTAATGCTAGAGTTGGTGTCGTAGTCATCGCTGTCTTGAGTCTTGTGAAGGCTTCATCGGCCAAAGGACACCAAACAAACTTGCCTTTTTTAGCAGATTGGTCAGGGGTCGAGCAATGAGGCCATAGTCTTTTACAAACTTTCGGTAATAACCGGTTAACCCGAGGAATCCGCGGGGCTCCGTGATCGTCGTTGGTCTTGGCCAATCAAGCATAGCTTTAATCTTTGCTCTATCTACTTTAACGCCTGCACCCGAGATGATGTGGCCCAAGTACTCTAGCTCGTCTTTACCAAACTCGCATTTCTTGTGCTTAATAAACAGCTTTTGTTGTCGGAGGATCTCAAAAACCACTTTGACATGCTCCAAGTGTTCGGTCCAAGAGCGACTGTAGACCAATATATCATCAAAAAATACAAGCACAAATTTTTGAAGGTACTCACGAAATACTGAGTTCATGAGGGCTTGGAATGTCGATGGAGCGTTGCACAATCCAAAAGGCATCACGACGTACTCATAGTGTCCGTTGTGCGTGCGGAAAGCGGTTTTGTGGACGTCTGTCGAATGCATTCGAACTTGATGATATCCAGCTGTTAGGTCGAGCTTTGTGAATACAATCGCGCCGTGGAGCTCATCGAGCATGTCGTCAATGGTAGGGATTGGAAATCGGTCTTTTACGGTTGCATCATTCAACGCTCTGTAGTCTGTACAAAACCTCCAAGAGCCATCTTTTTTCTTAACCAAGAGGATCGGTGATGAGAAGGGGCTGGAGCTGGCTCGCACAAAGCCGGACTCCATCATTTCCCGTACCTGTTTCTCGATCTCTTACTGCTGAAAGTGGGCATAGCGGTATGGGAACACGTTGATCGGGTTGATTCCCTCCTCCAAAACGATCCGGTGATCGATCTGACGTGGTGGCGGTAACGTCGTTGGAGTCCAGAAGATATCGTCGTATTGTTGGAGGAGACGTTGCATCTCTATTGGGATTGAAACGTCGACGTCATCTCCTCCCTGGCAGATGCTTATGGCAAAACAAGATTGGCCCAATCTAATTTCCTTGTCAATCTCTTCAGATTGGGCTTGTGTAATATTGGTGGTTTGAAGCCCACTAATAGTCCTCGTTTTACCGGCCCGTGAAAATTGCAGTGTTTGGGCTTCCCAGTCACAAAGAGTCGGCCCAAGTTGGAATAACCATTGCTTTCCTAACACCATATCCAGCCCGGTGAGAGGTAATGGAAAAAGGTCGATTTCGAAGGGTACGCCACTGATTGTTGCCGTCACTTTCCTGTAAAATCCAGCACATTGCAATGGAAAACCATCAGTAACACGCACCTTGAAGGCCTTCGTCGGCATTAGTTGAAGGTTCAGGAGGTGAGCAAGCTTCTCATTAATGAAGTTATGGGTTGCCCCACTATCAATCAAAGCGACAAGTTTTTGTCGTTGCGTCTCTGCGATGGTACGGATCGTCGTGGGTGAATCCCCATCCGGTGAGAGCTTGTAGTGTAATATCAGCTTCTTCTGTCTCTGGTTGTGGCTCATATTCGTCATCTTCCTCCTCCAACCCTTCGATGAGCAAAAGTTGAGATTTTTGACAGCGGTGATCTGGTGTATAGCGTTCGTCGCAGCTGAAGCAGAGGCCAAGGCTCCGCTTCCGTTTCATCTCGTCCCAACTTAGTCTTTTGGGAGTCATGTTTGGTGTTGCTTGTTGTGATTGCGGCGGACTTTCTGTTTTTGTATTCCTAGGTGGAGGCCGGGTGTTGCGGTTGGGAAATGATGAGAAGCGTCGATTCCGTTGTAATTGCTCGTCCTTCATCCGTGCCAGCTCAATTGTCGCCTTCAAGGTCTTGGGCTGAAACATTTGGATGCTATCCGAGATTGCATCCTTAAGGCCTCCTATGTACGTACCAACGAGGGCCTTCTGAGTCCAACCCGTGACTTTTTTTTAGAGACGCTCGAACTCACGTTGATAATCGCCCAATGAAGCGGTTTGTTGGATCTTTGAGAGAGCTTCGTCAAAGTCTTCAGCGGCTGTTGGACCGAAACGTGCCCATAGCTCTTCTTCGAAAACCTCCCATGTGATCGGTGTTTGCTCTTCTCCAAGAGCTTTAGAGGTGGCTTGCCACCACTCGTTGGCTTCGTCTTCCAGATGATACGACGCAAAACTCACTCGTTGTGTCAGCATATCCTGGTAAGCAAAATATTGTTTGGCTTTTATTATCCATGATGTGGGATCACCGTGTTGGAATTTAGGAAAATCCAGCTTGACCCCACGATGCGGAGCCGGTTGTGGAAAGGGGTTATGGCCTCTCCTCTTTCGTGGTGCACTGACATCGACGTCGGGGTATTTCTGCTGGTGCGCTCCCTCTTGGTGTGCTGGATCCTCCTTCTCGAATGCTACACACAGCTTCCGATAGCCTCTGTCTGAAGGATTCCTCCTTGCTCCGAAATTTTGCGGTTATCCCGTCGTTCATCCTTGCAACCTCGTCTTGCACCATGCCAAGACCAATTTTCAGGTCCGATAATCTCTCCTTGTTGCTTGCCATAACCTTAATGTAAGGCTTTAGGTTATGCCAATAGAAAATGAATGCTCTGATACCAAATGTCGGTCCCAGTCAAAGCATAGAAGTAAAGAACACAAGTGATTTTGGTGGTAGTAGTAAGTCTACCTTTTCTGGATTATTTCATTAGCTTAAATAGCAAGGAAAACAACAACTATGGAGTATCCACTCCTCCTACAACGAAAATGGGAAAGGTGGAGAGGTTGTTTCCTTAACTCAAGGAAGACCAATTCTCTTTTATCGTGCATTTTAAACAAAACATAAAAATAGATACTTGCAACTTAATTAAAAATACTTCCGGTTTGGAATCTTGGTTCTCGTTGACGTCCTTCGGTTTGGTTCACGACTTGCACCCTCATCAACATTAGCTTCTTCTTCTTCTTCTTCTCTTGCCGGTATCGCATCAGTCTCAATTAACCAGAGTTTCGTCTTCAGGTTCTAGGCAAGGGTTTGGGTCGGATTCAATAAAGACGAGGGCTTGGGTCAAAGATGATGTTGGAGCTTCGCCTTTGGATTGGAGATTCTTTCAGGTATTCCTCATCCATTCAGTTTGTGCTTCTCTTTTAGCTCACCATTAGAGATTATGCTTCTAGATCTGTGTGTATTCCTAATTTACCTTGTGAAATATATAATCTATTATCTATGCAGTTTGAGATGGAGAAAATCATAAGACAATGAGGAAGATGTTGGTTCAGAGCTGTGCCAGAGTAGGAGCTCGTCCGTCGTCACACGTCTCGAGCTCACCGTTGTCACCGGTCTCGAGTGTGACGAAATCGAAAAAGAAAAAGCTTTGTTTTTGCTGTTGGATAATTCCAAGCTGGCGAAAACTTAACATATTAATAAATGTTTAATAGGTTAAGATAAACACAAAAATGAAATATAGAAATAGAAAAAAGTAAATTTCTATTTTGTTTAGTTTGTGTTTTCCATATCAAACATATTAAAGAAAATTGTCACTCACTATAAATATAGGTCTATGGAAAGATGTTTCATAAGATCTAAGAGAGTAGATCATAAAAGATCTAAGAGAAGCATTGAGAGCTTTTGTAACGTCCCAACCGCCCCTACCGGTGAGTCACCCATCCCTCTATCGGGCTCGTGGGCCCCACCCCTGTCCGACGGTCGGTGCGTTAATTTTTCCAAGGCCCGAAATCATTGTTTACTGACCCTGCAATCACCACCCGACCTTTCCCCATGTTTTGGCCTCACTCACACGGTATCGCGAATCACTTCCCGATAGGTCACCCATCCTTTCACTACTCCAGCTCAAGCACGCTTAACTCTGGAGTTCTAAACGGATGTGTGACGGAAAAGGTAAGTCAACTTTGGTGACATAGGTAGCCAAATCAATTCTCTTAAGTCTTTCCATATATCACAACTCGGGATGTTACAATTCACCCCCTCTCAAAGAACGCAACGCCCTCGTTGCGCCCCACGACAGGTCTCAAGACGCCTCTCGGGTCAGAACCGAGATGGCTAACCAGCTCTGATACCACTTGTAACGCCCCAACCGCCCCTACCGGTGAGTCACCCATCCCTCTATCGGGCTCGTGGGCCCCACCCCTATCCGACGGTCGGTGCGTTAATTTTTCCATGGCCCGAAATCATTGTTTACTGACCCTGCAATCACGACCCGACCTTTCCCCATGTTTTGGCCTCACTCACACGGTATCGCGAATCACTTCCCGATAGGTCACCCATCCTTTCACTACTCCAGCTCAAGCACGCTTAATTATGGAGTTCTAAACTGATGTGTGACGGAAAAGGTAAGTCAACTTTGGTGACATAGGTAGCCAAATCAATTCTCTTAAGCCTTTCCAAATATCACAACTCGGGATGTTACAGCTTTAGTTTTAAATAGTTTCTAAAGTTAATAAGAAAAGTTGTTTTATAATTTCTTTGTTTCTAGAGACTTGAGTTGTTGGAGTCGGAGTGCCAGAGGCAGAGCTCTGCCGGAGTTGGAGTCCTCGAGCGTTGAGAATGCGGTGGAGGAAGAAGACTGGAGGAGGAGGACGGCGGCTTAGGTTTAGGTTTTTGTTTTTGTATTTTATTTGTATTTATATTTATATATTTACATACTTGTTTTTATTAATTATTTAATTTTTTTTTTTGTTTTTTAATAAAATATTTTTATTTTATGACGGGTTATTTCGTTGAAAATTTCTGATGGTCTTGTGTCAGTCAAAAGAAGGTGAGAAATTCCCAACCAATTTTGACCATAAGAAAATTTCTGATCATATAGAACTCATAGTCAATTCCGTCAGAAATCGATTGAAATGGTTTTTTCCAACCGATTTTTGACGAAATTGACTGTCGGAAATGACTCCTTTTTTGTAGTGTTAATTTAGCTTATCGATGATCTACTCAAACCTTCTTAATTATGCTTTGGTTTTTCAATGTTATGAACTATATTGCCTCTTTTACTTTGTCATAAAAATTAAGTTTCAGAACCAAACAAATTCTTAAACATCATAACTATAATCTACAACAACACTTGAAAATTCTAAACATATTGTATTCTATTAATGGAAATAGTTATATAGACTCAGCTTTAGGTGTTTGTTACAAAACTAGGGAGTAGGTGGCTATGAAGCAGAGATCGCGAAGGCAAGATGACTAACGTGAATATGGCTCCATTCACAAAAGACTTTGGATCCGCATCTATCCAATGTTTGATATTTTAATTGACAAAATACACAGTTTGGTCGATGAAGATGAAGGTGTTATTTCATGTTCATGAAGTGTGGGACATGATAGAACAAGGTTCAGATGAACAAAAGAAGAACGACGTCGCTACTGCTCTTTTGTTTCAATCCGTTCCCAAAACTTTGATTCTCCAGGTGGGAGAATAAACCGCATCGAAAGATATCTAGTACGCCATCAAGTCACGACACCTTGGATCTGATCCTGTAAGGTAAGTGAGACTTCAGACATTAATGACATAGTTTGATAGGTTGAAGATGGATGATAACGATACGGTCGATTACTTTGCGGGAATATATATATTGGGCCTATAAACCAAAACAGCCTCGTTAAGAAGTTAAACACATATCAATATAAATATGCATTTAAAGCACATAAGTTAATCACATATCTGTTTTTCTTTCCACCATGTGTAGTCCTGGCTCTTGCGTTTGCGTTTTCGGATGCAAACATTTGATGATAGTAATATCCGATTTCGGTTTAGTTGCCAATATCCTCTCCAACTGATGAACGTTGACATATTTAAAAATGTTATGAAAATTTTCTCACTCGTCATTCTTGAGTATACTCCTTATTTCATTGAACATGTTTAACTCATTAAGATACTTTGACATATTTATGAATGACGAGGAAGAAAAAATTCATGACATTCTTAAATATAGTTTTATATATGTGATTCTAAATAGTAAAATTGGTGAACCCTTTGAGTTGTGTTTTCTTCACAGAGATATGTATGGCTCTAGTCACAACTGAACTTGTGAGTGTTGTAAGATATATCTTTTGATATGATAGGGTGAAGATGGAGAATCTTCTCGGCTAAAGAACAAAAAAATAGTTTAAGTCAGATCTGAATGTAACACCCCTAATTTTGGTAAAAAATATTTCAAAATACATTAAACAAAATAGCTATATGATTAAAATAAAATTTCAAAATTTAAATGTCATAAAACATTAGCTTTTTTTTCTCCCTCCTTTCCGGTACTAAGTCATGGTTTGTTTAAATTCCAAATTCAAAGAAGTTCTTTTACTACTGTAAATTACTATACGAAATCATGTGATTTATAATTGAATAATTACTAATGCCTTGCTTGAAACCTTATCAAATAAGTTATACACTTATAAAAGTAATGGAAGATGTATATTGGAACTTTTCTAGCATCCTATAAAGGTTATAATACTCCCATTATCAGATTAAATAATATTTTTAATTTCTTGCATTTTTCAAAAAAAAAATATATTAGTTATTTATCTAATCACAGTTCGACCAGTGATAAAGCAAATTACATAATACAGAGGTAATATAATGTAAAAATTTAATTCTTTTAAAACTGAAAATGTCATCAATATTGGAAAAGAAAAATTCTCTAGTACGTCAAATATTAAAAACGAACAAAGTATATATCAATAATTTTGAATTGGATTAAGGACTTCACAAGAACACATTAATATATCATGTAAAGGTAGTTAATAAAATGTTTTGTTGAGCTAAAGAAGAATAACAGACATATATGCATGTGATTTCAGCGTGAAAGACGAAGATAAGCAAAAGGATTCGATAAAGACAATTATTGCTTAATCGTTTACATGTTTAAAACTAAGTTTTAAGTTAACAATATGCAATAGAGAGAAAGAGAGACGTACATGATCTTGGACAAAGAAACAATGAAGAAAATTTGTAAATGACCAAGTTTAGTTGTTCAATGCTTACAAAAACTTGAAAATAACCTAAAATGTTCAATAAACAGTGCAAACAATATATAGTGATTTGAAGCAATGTATTAAGGAAAAGGCAGATTCTTTAATAAATAAAACCCGATTCTGTTTCACCTTTTAATTTGTTTTTTTTTCCTAATAGTTGTCTACACGTCAGTAAATATTCAATAAAATTTATTTATGTCTTTTTTAGCATTTTATGTCTTGGCTTTGTTCAACTTTTCCAACTTTAATAATCTGTATTATTTGATTATTTTAAATGCAAAAATTTTTTTGTTGAAATTAATGATATATATATAAATAATCAATGCAGTAAATCCGACGAGATTATTAGCCTATTAAAGTTTTTTTTAGTGAAAAGAATTTATTGATATGGACTCCTATAAGTCTCATCAATAAACTGTAGACTTGTGTAATCACTTTACTAATAATTAGTGCAATAAATACAAAGAGATTATCAGGATTGTTAACTTATTGAAGTTTGTTTTAGTAAACTTGATTTAAATATGTAGATTTTCTTGGATTCTCATCAATAAACTGTTGATTTTCAAAATCACATTACCTTCATTAAAGTTTGACCTTTTAACATAAAGTGTAGATTTACAATGTAGATTTTTTTTTGTTTTTGGGAAAATTGGAAAAATGAGACATTCTCAAATTAAGTTTGTCCCAATATGACTTTTAAAAAATTATTTAGGTATATAGGATTTATATTCCCTTTAATAACATTATAACTTTTAATAAACCAAATTAATCTTAATTAAAAAATTTAATATTCTGTAATTGATTCAAGTTTTATTAATAAGAAAAAAAGATCGTGAGAGAAAAAACGTGGAGAGAATATATTGTGTGAAGTTTACTGTAGATTAGGATAGATATAGAAAAAAATAAGCGAAATAGAAAATTTCATTTTTCAAATTTAGGTAGAATACATAAACTACATAGATTATAACGATGAATAGTAAGTGGGATATATGTTCTTCCTCAAGTAGACTCAAAATTTATAGCTAGAACAAGTTATAAAACATAAATAAATTAAGTTACGCCATAGAGGAAAGTTTACAACACGTATTCGAGGTAAATGTAGATCATCGATATTTGGCTATAATGCAATTGAACAAATTCTAGCAAGAGTAGAATAAATAAGATTTTCTATGTTTTATAACCAAATTAGATCATTGTAGTATAATATGTATTCGAGTTCAAAATTAAGTAGATTGCTAGAGTGAGTATCCTATGCTTAGGTACAATATAAAATAAGACATGGTTACACAATTTTTTTTTAAAACATACATATAGTCTTACATATATGTTTTTAATAGTTTTCATATTTTTTGAAAATTTTAAAATTTAAAATACTATTTTCCATTACAAAAGGATAAAACATGTCTAAAAGTGGTCCAAAAGATCAAAAATCATAATAGAATAAATAAAAATTGAAAGTATCTCATTTTTCTAATTTTTTTATTCCCATCAATAGACTGCAGGCTTTCCTAGCCCCTTTATAAACCTATTTATAAATGAAAACAATCCGGTTGCTATTTAGATAGGTCCTAATATATATACCATATATAGCAATAGTGTCTGGTATCCTCCTTAGCGAGAACGTTCTTCCGAATTATTGAATTCCACAATATTATGAAAAGAATACTTTATTTTCACTCTGTCTTTGTGTTTTGATGTACCTTACAACATTCACAAGTTCAGCCGTGACTAGTGCAAGTTACCTTTTTGAAAAAAAAACAAATCAAAGTTTTAACCAATTTACTATTTAGAATCAAAAATATAAAACTAGTAAAATTGGTGAACCCTTTTGTGTTGTTGTTTTTTCGCGGAGTTATGTTGAGCATTAGTCAGAGCTGAACTTATAAGTGTTATGAGATACATCAAAAGATATGATAAAGTGAAGTTAGCATAGCCGAAGACAATGATTTAATAAGTACTTATTTTCCTTTCTTTGTAAGAAACCGAACATAGTATTACCTAGTTATTATTCTTGAAATAACTGAATATTGTATCTCCCAGGCTTTCTGGATAACCTGAATAGTTACTCATTCTTTATATCGTAGTAATCCCGAGTAATTGTGCACTTCCGCTCATAAGAGCTTCATGACTTTATGTCCAAATTGTATATATGGATGATTTAGAGAAAAAAGTATGTTGTCTTGATGCACTCATATTCCTTAAGTACTTTTAAAATGACCTACATTCTTACATAATTTTATTTTGAAAAAATACACTATCATTTGTAAATAAGAATGAGATATTGCAGAGCTTGCTAGCGCTATCTGTAGATATGCTATATTGTTTTCCCATTCCTCTTTTTCTGATATTTACAATTAGTGCCTATGCTAAAAGAAATAATAGAGTGATAGCGGATCTCCTTATCTCAGGTCTCTTTTAGGACAATATGTCCTTTTTGTTAACTATTTATTAGTATTTTATATTTGACCACAACGATATTTCATAATCTAAGAAATTCATATTGAAAAAGCCCCATTTTTAGAAAACCCCCCTTTTTAGACAATATGTCGTTTTTTTTCTTTTCTTTTTCCTCTTTATGTCTTGCATTTCTTCAACTTATCCAACTGTAATACTTCTTCTGTTTTTCTAAAGTGTCATTTTAACATTTTTTCTTGTTACACAAAAAGTGACATTTTACAATTTCAATAAAAATAAATATTTACTTTCAGCTTAATATTAATTGAAATTTTATTGATCTTATAAATAATTTAACTTATGTCAAAATATTGGTCAAATTCATGTAGTTAATAAAAACATAAATGTATTTCAATCATTTTCATAATATGTGTGAAAGTGTCAAAATGACATTTTTAAGAAACTGAGGCAGTATGTAATAACTAATTATCTTAAGTGCAACAAGTTGTTGAAATTAATCAGGATTATTAGCCTATTGAAGTTTGTTTTAGTAAACATGATTAAAGATGTGGTTTTTTATTATCATCCATAAACTGCACATTAATTTACAGAATTACTTTATCTTAATTGAAGTACCTTAAATTAAATATTGAAAAACTCAGATGGCACCTCTGATCTAGATAGTTCAACGAAATTTGGTTTGGGTAAAATTTCATAAATTAAAAATATAATGGATTAGAAGCTATTCCGTCTGAAGTACCAATAAGAAACTCGGTGCTACTGTTAAACTTTTATTTATGTTTTTCTTCAAAGTAAACGTAATTAAGAGGCTTAAGCATTTAAATTGTGTAAAATTTTAGTAATTTCAAATTTTCAAAATTAGTCCTTAAAAAATCAGAAAATAGATGAGTTGGATTTGTTAAAGATCCACACAAAACAGCTTGATATTATTTTCTAAAGTACGTTTTTTTATCCGAACAAAACCTGATTTCTTCTAAACAGGATTTAACTTATGTTTCCGAAAACAAAAGATGTGCGAATTCTTATAACGAGATGTCAAAGTACAAAATTCTTAAACATCATAATTATAATCTACATCAACACTTGAAAATTCTAAAAAATATTATATTCTATTCATGGAAATAGTCATATAGACTTGGGTTTAAGTGTTTGTTACAAAAAAAACTAGGGATTAGGTGCTTCTATGTCAACCCACAACCTAAGTTAGACTCCATTCTAACGAGTGAAGTCAAGATTTTGGTGGAATTGAGTAAAGCTTTTCCATCAAAAATTGATGCTACTGATAAAAATGAGTTTATTTTTATAGTTGATGTGAGGTCTGCTTACTTGCCTTCTAGATGTGAATATGTGGTCAGCTTGGACACCCGGTTAGCCGTTGCTTAATCCCTTATAGTTGGTACTGAAGTTACTGAAATTTCCGCGAACGTTAGCACTGTGGTCAACCTATGCTATAATGTTCAACCAAGCGCTACTTCAGTTTCAGGTTCACAAATTGAGGTATCTCTTCCTAATGTTCACTTTGATGGAATTAATGAATCAGTTTTCGTGGATCCAGTTAACTTTGAGCAATGTGGACGATCTAATTTTGTTAGCTACGGTCTCGACACTTGAGAATATGGCTTTGCCTTCTACATTATATGCATCAATGAATTCATTGAGTCTCCTATTTTGGAGTCTGCCAAGATGTTACAGGTAACCGACACTTCTATTGCTAAAAAATTCTCTATGGTCCAAACAAGAAGTAGCAAATTTGCAAAGCCTAGTCTTGGTTCTTCCACTGGTATTTGGTTAGCTCCTTATACATGTCCCTATCGGGTAGGAGGCCTCTCTTGAAGGTCGAGATGGCTGTTCAGTATAGCATTCTGGGCTGCCTACATTTTCTTGATTGAAGCTAACAATATAGCTACATAGAAGCTCAGCCCATAATTGAGGACTTCGTTAGATTGTTTGTCGTCTTCTCCATGCTTATGCTGCTGTGAATTTTTCACGAACTTGTCGGTCAGGGTTGTGAAGGAGCATTTCGACCATTGGGTATGTTAATGTACCATTGTAAGGCGGGTCAGGTTAAGGTCGAAACGAAACCCTTGCACATCGTGGCCTCTCTGAGCTCTTTCTGGACTGCTACAATGAGCTTGTAGTGGCCCACATGATTGTCAGGATTGTTGGTGCCTCTTACATTTTCATTTTGGGGGGGGGGGGGAAGAGAACTTTTTCGGAATCTCTACCAAGGTTATCTCATCTGCGAAAGGAGTGTCTCTATAGGACTCAGGAGTGCTTCTTCTGATTGGAGAAGCTACCACTGGGAGTCTCTCTATCGTTGACTGGACGGCTTCGAACTTATTAGAGAACACCTGCTCGAGGTAAGTAGTCATGGTGCACTTCTTGGCTGTTGTACCTTCCAGCGTCTCCTCATCGGTTTCCATATCAGAAACATCATCCTCCGCGAGGTCAACTTGACTTCTCTGCCAGTGTCAGCTCCCGAAGTTGCCTCTCCATTCGGTGGTGGAGCTTGTCGGGTTGTGTTAGCGTCTTCAATCAGATTCTCTAGAGACAGTATCGGCCGAACTCAAGTTCGAAACCGATGCCAGTTTTTGCTCGTCATGTGAAGATCTTAGTTCTCTTCTCAAAAAACTTGGTTTTCAGCTTCGAGTTGTGACAACTTCTCCACACTTTTCTCCAACAGCTTAGAGTGTTTGTTCAGCGTGTTCTTCAGGATCTGAACTTCCGAGAGAATCTCATAATTATCTGCAGCAGTGACTTAATTCTGCAAGCTTCGATTCGAGCTTGTAACTCAATTTCGGCCGAGGAGGTCAGAGGCTGTCGATATGCTCACTTTATGTCATCTTCACATAGCTTAGATGACCTCCCCCCCCCCATACTTCGAGTGCCAGACTGTTAGGGTATTTAAGGTGGGATCTTTGTAGGTACTACGAAAACAAGAAATGAGACTAAAAGAGATGTTTTATTGATCATATGAGCACTACAACGTATATAAACCCTAGGTCTAGCTGCCTAGTTATATTCTCTTAATCTTTTTTTCTTGATCCCTTGTTCTAAGGTTTGAGCTCCTCTTTTATAGGTTGGTCGTAGTCGGTTATTAGGTTAGAGTCTTCCATATTCAGATATGGAAAAATCCCTTTTAGTAGAAATCTTCCATTCTACCCGGAGGCAGGGATGTAGCCTTGGAGCTGAGATTTCTCCAGGCAGGAATCAGAAGGCCGGTGTCTTGCTCGAAAATAGGAAGAATATCTTCCTGGATTAGTTTTCCCAACAGGTATGACAGATCTAATACCTAAACCCCTCGTTTCTTGTCTTTCGTGGCTGAGAATAAATATATGAGTTTTTGACCGTCTCTCATTCTCTTCTCTAGATCCAGATATGTACCATGAAGTGAAGCTAAGGTGAGGACCCGGTTGTGAACACTTCTCACACATTATAATACTGCTGGTGTTAGTCTAGGGTTTATATTTTCTAGGCTTGATTGAATTTTTGTATTAATGTGATGTGTTACATCTAGTTGTAGATAGTGTTGATGTGATGGAAAGCACCTAGTTGATGATATGTTGTGTTGGGGGAAATTAATTCAGGAGAAATAACCTCCGGGTTAGAAAAGGACGCCGATCTATTGTTTCCGGCTTCCAGCTTCTATCTTCCTGGTTCGGGGTTCTAGGTCAGAAGATTTACCCAGCCTCCGAGTAAAGAGGAAGCCTTCCAAATAAATTTGAACATTCACATATCTCAGAAGTATGGTCGAATCTCTCTAAATCAAAGGAAAACTAGAAGTATTTTAATATATATATGGCTATCTCCACGAAAATTGGAAATATTCTATCATCTAAGGATATTGTGTATATTTCCTAATTCTAAGAGAGAGGCACGACCTCTACTATAAATATGGGGTTGATAACCCTAATAAAGGGATCTAAACTCGTTCAATAAGGCAATTCGTTCAACTTAAGAATTCACCAATTCTACAGCCGCCGAGGCAAGAATTTATACCTAGAAACCATCTTCATCGGCATGCCTATACAAGAAAATACCTATAATAACTATCAATCAGATAAAGATATATTCTCATTGTATCATTTTTACAGCTCTACTTACTGGCTCATGCCACGATCTCTAGCCTATCAGCAGGAATACTGCATGCTCACTGTAGCATATTGACTAGTCAATCATATGGTCTGTCCAAGTGCTTTCTAGACCAGATGAATCCTATCAACTACAGAGCCATGTGCTCATCAAGCAACATGCCAACAATGCTACGTGCCTACAACAAGGCTACGTGCCCATACGTGCCTCCAATTATATGAACTACGAATGGCTTGATCCCCCACTGAAGGGTACGTAGGAAATCCACCACTGAAGGATTAAACTATAAATCCAAACACCTTCCATGGTGATACGACTCAAAGTCTAGAGGACACCTTCGTAAGCAGGAACCATCAACTAAGGCAGGCAGACCATGCGATCATCACTATACGATCCACCTTTCCTGCTGCTACCAAGATATTAATGACATATATTGGCTCATATTTATATGGCAGTAAGTCTAAAGGAAGGATCTCATGTTTTATCAACAACTGAAGCAGGAGAAAGCACTACAATGAGTTGTCTCCTTCCTCCTATCATTCCGCAGAGCTAAGCACGAATCAGTTGCACAAAAATAACCTAAGAGACTGTTAAAGGATAAACCGGTTAGGTGTTGAGAATGAATGAGATTATGAGATGTGTGATAAAAATGAAAGTGATGTGATAAGAATGAATGTGATGATGAGATGTGTGACCACAGTAAGTCGGGGTTAGGATAGCGGTACTGGTTAAGATTGTGATGGGGAGATGTGTGACCATATTAAGGCAAGGTTAGGATAGCGGCACTGGTTAAGATCGAGTCATGCCGAGTGTAGGCATAAGTAAATATGGTGAACATGGGCAAACAAGAAAATGAAGCTTATGATCTGTAGGAAATATATTCACATAGGAGTTGCGGGATCGTTGATACAAGCCTAAGCTGTCAAAGGATGTATGATCCTTAAGAATATTTAAACAAAAAATAGGGTGGTTCAAAAGTTTGATCTAATCGACCAAGTGAATCCGATTGATGAACAAGCAACTGAAGGAGAATTTAATTGCACCACACGAGCTATGGATGTTGTCGTGGTACAGCACAAAACACTCAGATTCTTGGAGGTACTAGTCTCGACAAGAACAAGAGAGAAACAAAGTTTATAAGAAAACTTCAAAGGGAAACAAAAGTTTCATTTTTATTATTTCTTTCAAGTCTGGTTACAAAGAAGCAAATCAAATAGCTTCTATAAGCTCGAACAAGGCTGGTGAATGATAAATTAATCAAAATAAATGAAAATAAAATTCGAAATAAATGATAACTCAATCAATGGTTTGATTGATATGCCCATTATTGCTTGATCTTGGCCAAGTAAGG
The DNA here is from genome assembly GCA_905132765.1 of Moricandia arvensis. Lineage (NCBI taxonomy): Eukaryota > Viridiplantae > Streptophyta > Magnoliopsida > Brassicales > Brassicaceae > Moricandia > Moricandia arvensis. The sequence goes on from CAJHQP010001658.1 coordinate 18,957, forward strand.
AAAACTATGAGGTTCCTTGTATCTAGAAAGCTTGTGGAGGTAAGTGATATGTTTTGGAACCACATTAGTCACTTGTAGAATCTCTAACACGAGCTCATCCAGGGCGTGCCTTGAATGTGATATCTTCCAAATAAGGCAAGTCGAGAACTGGTTTGTCCGGTTTCGGGAAATTAAATATAACTTTAAATTCCCTTGACCATTTTCCTAATATTGAGCTTTTTTTAAAGCTAGTATATTCATCTTGGATACTATGATTGGTTTTAGTGTTGTTGAGTTAGATTGAATTGATTTTTTTTAGTTTTGTTCTAGTTCAATTACAAAAATATAATTTATAAAATATAATTTATAAAATATAATAAATCATCATTTGACACTAAATCATTATGTTTCCACATTTAAACGTAAAAAAAACATCACAAGAAAAATGTAGAAAATATAATTCAATAGTTGAATATTATTATCTTCAAATCAAATATAAATAGGATAAGTAATTTTTTTATTTATTTTGACCTTAATGTATGAGATTCATATTCTTTTATTTTCTTTTTAGTTAATGTTTATTCTATTTATATAAAATTAAAATGTATAAAATTATGTTTAGTTGTTTAGGTTAAATGGTTAAATATATTAAATTTTAAAATTATTAATATAGTTAATTATACTAATTAAAAACACTTCGGTTTTTCGGTTTGGTTCGGTTTAAAACCAAACCAAACCAAACCATTTGGGTTGATGAAATGTTGAACCAAATGGTTTATACATATGTTTGGATTTGGTTTGGGTCGGTTTGAGTTCGGTTTGGTTCGGTTCGGTTTGGTTCGGTTTGGGTTTTTTGTCCACCCCTACACGAAGGCCGTGCTGAAGGTGGAACCTCAGTGAGTGTGTGCTAGATCCTCGAGGTCTAGGTTGATAGTTTTTTATCGCATGCTAGTATGTATTAGCTTGTGATTTGTGCTTGTTGTATCCTAGGTTCCTAGAACCTACCCTCACTGAGTAATCTAATTAAACACCCTCATTCTTTTAAGTATGATCGAATTAGTGCAAGAGTAGGATTCATGGTGGTTTCATCTATTTGGATTTTTTTAAAGAGCTTTTGCTTATGATTACTAAGCCTACTTTTAGGTTTAAATATGTTTTAAACAACTTTGGAGATTTTGGAACTTTTTGAGATGCAGAACCGCACAGATGCATCAAATGTTTAAATAAGAATTGAAAACTTCCCACTAGGATATTTCCCTCCAATTTGAAAAAAAAATGATAGAGAACTGGGTCAGCTTTCCAATGCCACCAGTTTGAGGTTGATCTAACGGTTGGATCAAAACTTATGAGGGTTTTACTAAAGAGTAGTATGTCTGACGTACGAGGAGGAAGCTGTCGAGAACTCAAGAGAACTAAAGGGATTTGAGTGACGCCACATGGGAATCAAAGGAAGCTACTCCGTATAAGTTTATGAAGAGTTCTTATCAATTTCCAAGAATTTTAAAGTGGTCTAGAAGTTTCTCTTATTCACAAAAAAGCCCAAAACGTGTTTTAAACCTTATATTATGTTTTCTAACCCATTGTTAAAGGCTACGCTTTCTTTTAAGCTTGATTTTATATTTAGAGATATAAATTATAACTCTCTCAGATTTGACCTGGAACTCATGTTGTTTATTATCTATGTATTCTATTTAGTCTATGATTATGTTTTCCATGATTATGTCTGGGTAATTATCTTGCAGATTTAGAACTTCAAAGGTTATTGAATGAATTGTTAGACTTGATAAGATTGTTAGGGTAATCCATCAGTTTTTCATCTAAGTTGTTAATAACTCTAGTTTATCGATTAATCACCTAAAATCTAGATTTTAGGATAATTGTGAGACATGAGAATGTAATCGATTTTTAGAACTGAACTTTGATAAGCAAATTGTTTATTAGCAGTGAGAGTTGGTTTAAGGATTTAGTGAACTAATCAAACCGAAGTTTATTGCTTGTCTGAAATCATTGAATTCACAACGAGGGTTGGAATTTTAGGATTTTGTACATTAGATAGCTTTAGTGATTGACTGTTGTTTTGATTTTTAGTTCAAGAAAGAATCTTCATAAAAAAACTCATAATCTATCACATTTGCAGTTATGAAATCCATGCGAGTTTCTCTGAGTCTAACGCCTCTCATCTTTATTTACTGCATTTCATATTCTGTTGTTTAGCTTGACTTGAAAATGAAAGTCTATCATGCAATCTTAGAATCTTTGTGAATTCAATCCATCTTAATGTGAGCATATCAGTTATTCAGTTTTTTGTTGATCTAAGTTATGTAAGACAATTCGTTTTGGAATAAAGGTTGTATTAAATTGAAAGCAAAGTTGTTGAGGTTTAAAGTAAGATCTTAGGGACTTGGTCTACAACTTGTCAACCAGTTTGATATTTTACCAGCTCAGTTTAAGTGTTGGACCTTTTATTTTCTTTTTTCTTAATTTTCAGTTGTTTTAATTTTAAAAAATAGAAAAAAATTTGAAATATGAAAGTCCTTTAGAAAAATCAATACTGCATAATTAAATGGTTAAGAGTATAATTAATATTATCCATACGAACAACGCCAGACAATACTGTAAGACTATGTACATTGGTATACAAAATCCAACACCATGTTTTCTATTTTTTACCCTCCAGGTCATCTTCTATGTCTTCCATTTAAAAATTAAACACCCACTCATTTTTGAGAAATACCATGTTTTTGTCACAAAAATAGTCTTCAAGGAGAAAAATGATCAAAATAGGTTAAGAAAATTTAGAGTTTAGAGTTATGAGGTAGAGATTTGGAAGTGATTTTAAAATATTTAAAATAAAAATGAATATTAAAAAAAGAGCTATTTCGATCATTTTTGTTTTTGGAGGTTATTTTGTTGACAAACAGAGAATTGCCCCATATGTTTATACTCTACTATAGGTTTATTTAATAAAATTCAACACTCTATCCATCATTTTTATATTAATAAAATTTCTCAATTAGTTTAATTAAAATCATATAGAATATAACATTTTTATTTTATTTTAATTACATTTGTACAAATAAAAAATAGAAAATATAGATAGTCATTATATTATTTCATTGACAACATTTATATTATTAAAAAAGTTTTTAAAAAAAACTTAATAAAAGACACATAACTTAATTAATACAATAGACACAACTTTTACAAATAATAAAACTTTAGATCACACATAAAGACATCCACTCTCTTTAATCAGAGATGACTCGTGAACTTTGCCCATATGTATTTGACTAGATCTGCTTATAATTCGTAATGTACATTTGAATCACGTAATCCAGATCTAGCACGCACATGATTTGCAAATGTATACAACACTTCAGTCGAGAATGGTTGTTGTGTACTAAACCCACTTGCCTCAAATTGATCGAAATCGTTACAATATTGAAGATATGAATCTCGTTCATCCTCAACAATCATATTATGCAATATGATACATGACCTCATGATGTTAGCTAAATCACCTATGTCCCACATCCGAGTTGTTTCGTGAATGATTTTGAATCGAGCCTGCAACACTCCAAATACACGCTCGATGTCCTTTCGGCATCCTTCTTGATGTTGTGTAAATAACTTATATGTTTCACTCTGAGAAAGTCTAATTGATTTGATGAAAGTCAGATAAGAAGGATGGATATTGTCTGCAAGATAATATGTCATAAAATATTCAATATTAATTAAAATAGTTACTTATTTTACTGTTCTCTAGTTGTCTTAACCAAATCTTATAATCCGAACCGAGTATTTGTAAACGAAACTAGAATAAAATATAAACCAAATATCAAATTTATCAAACAAAACCGGAGAACCAAACCCAACCTCTAATCCTAGCCAAAACTAAGAACTATACCAACGGTTTAGCTATAGTCCCAAAACATACTTACTTGATGCGTGCACGTTTCTCCAACAGGCTTCTGAAAGACGAGTGTGGTCGACCTCACGGTCGCTTCCACAACTAAATATCTTAGGTCACATATGGGAACCCCATTTCGATAGCGAAGGTCACAATACTCGAAATCCATCTTGTGAATCCTTTAAAATCCATGTGTCAGTCACAGGTCTTCCTTTCAAAAATTCTCACCTCACGAGTCATATGTTTAACGTCTTAATTTAACGCCGTAACAAGTGTTGATAATAATTATTGTTAATGATAAATTCACGACATCATTCTTGTTGCTAACTAACACATGTCGTAAATATGGACAATACATGTTTTTTCAATTATCAACGGTTTAATATATCTATAACATGTCGTCAATATTAACTACGGTTTGTTGTGTTGTCACTTATAAACATATTGCAAACACTCTCAGGCTATCAATGGAGGGGGAGTACAAAGGCAGTTCTCCCGCACAAAAATTACTATTCACAGTTTTCTGTTTTAAAATGTAGTTAGCGGGAGATTTGCATGCAATTCATATTTTTTGTCTTTTTGTGAAAAAATGAGGAGATCTGCATGCCAGTTCTCACCCACTATATAAATCAAGCTGATCAAATGCAGATCATGTGTGAGAAAAACAGATCAAGGAAATCAAAAAAATCAAACAATTTATAATATTTAGAATGGTAAAAATAATTCAAATAAAAATAGATTACATATTTAGAAAAATTACAATAAAATTAAAATAAATTATATAATAAAATAAATAACTAGTAATAAATATTGCACTAAAGCCATGTTATTATAATTTTAAAATAAAAATACAAAACATTAGCAATTAACAAAATACATTTATTTTCATTAATATATTTAAACCATAATACTATACATTGACATAATATATATTATATTTTTTGTTCACTAATACATATTATAATTTAAACACACAATCATATATAAATAATTTAACTAAATATAATATTTATATGATGAAAAATGAAAATATGAAATTTTTTTTGTTGTCAAAGTTGTAACTAAAATAAAATGAAAATATGCTATTGATAGAAGAAGATTAAATGTATTAATAATTTTTAGAAAAATCATTTACTATATATAATGTCAGTGTTTTTTAATTATAATAAGTATTATGTAGTTGCATAGTACTGTGGTTTAAATACGTATACTAACGGAAGATATATGTATTTCATTAATTGTTAATGTTTTTACCATTTTAATTTTAAAAATTAAATTAACATGATTCTAGTGCAATATTTATTAATTTTATGTATTGTGTTTATATGTAATTTTTTTTTAATTTTATTCTATTTTTTACATATAATCTATTTTATTTGAACTTTTTTATCATTCTAAACTAGACTAAACTGTTTGGTCTACTTGTTCTGCTTTTCTCCTGCATGATCTGCTTAGAGTTCGAATGGTAAAAGCAGTTAAAGCGGTGCAGAACAAGCAGTTCAAGTGGTGCAGATCAAGTGGGATAAGTGTAGATTAAGCAGATCAAGTAGGATAAATGCTGATCAAGTGATTTAATATAATTGTGAATGGTAAACATAGATCAAATAATGCAGATCATATATTTAAATAATAAAATTTATAACTAAAATATCAAATATAGAATATTAAATACAAAACATAAACAAAATTAAAACAATTTAGGGAAACGTATTTTGATTTTTCCATAATATACTTTTACAAATACATCAGAATTATATATTTAAAATTGAATATATTAGGTGTTTTAGATTTAATTTTTAAAAATCCAAAGTGTATAAAATATTTTGAAAATTTCTAAAATATTTTAAAATATTCGAACCCGATCCAAACCCGCAAAGATCTGAATAGAACCAAACCGAATTTCATAAATATCCGAATTGAGCTAAAATCTTTAACCCCCAAAAACTTGGAACATAAATGGGTATTCAAATGTGCCCTAAATTAGCCAATAAAAAATCTGAGCAATTATATTATTATGTATGTTCTAACAACTTTTATTAAATAATTTTGAAAATAAATTAAATGAAATAGTTTTTTTAAATGACGTAAATGTATAAAAAAAGATTTGCAAAGTATTCTAGAACTTATTGTCTTAACTACTAATTGATGTTATGCCAAGTTTAATAATACTACTATATAGCAGAAACATTAATTTAAATATGAACTAAATGAAAGTGTTATATTTTTGATAGAGACAATAATGTTTTTGTGAGACATAGGAGTATCACTAATGTGGGTGTAGGGCTGAGCATTTTATCCGTTAAATTTGATTCGATTCGTTATTCGTTTGGATTCGAACCGAAAAGTCCGAATATCCGTAAGTTGTCGAATCAAAGCAAATAGTAAAAGTTAATATTCGTTAGAAACGAAGCAAACCACAAATATCCATATAGTTTCATTATTTTTTATTTTATATTATTTAAAAATACTTTTTTAAAAACAAATTTGTATAGTTTTTAAAATTTAGTTGTATTAAACAAATTATATGAGATATTCGTAAATATCCGTAAATATCTGCAAATATTCACAAATACTTAAAAAAACTTCGGATATCCGGTTTTCCGGAGTTTCTTCGAAGCAAAGAAAATCGAAAAATCAGATATCCGTAAGATGCGAAGCAAATCACAAATACTAAAAATTGTCGTGTTATTCGATCCGTGCCCACCCCTATGTGGGTGAGATGAGTACAATTGTTTTTTTAGTAGATGTGAAAGAGCGAGTGAATTTAGGAAAAATAGTTAGTCTTTTTTATAGAAATTAAATAAATAATTTTTATTAATTCTTTTTTAAATAACTTATTGGTTAGAGAGAAAAAAATGGGATCGTTCAATAGCTGCAAAAGTTGTATGGGTTGTAGGACAAGTAAGAGAACTGTTTTTCTGCAGTAAAAGACAAAACAAAATAGTTATGAATGGAGGGGAAATACAAAGGCAGTTCTTCCGCACATGCAGTTCTCCCACACTAAAATCACCATTCATATTATTTTACTTTTAAAATGCAGTTAGCGGGAGATATGCATGCATTTTAATATTTTTCTATTTTTTGTGGAAAAAGCAGAAGATCTGCATGTAGTTCTCTCGCCCACTATACAAATCAAGCGAATCAAGTGCAGATTATGTGTGAGAAAAAATAGATCAAGCAGATCAAATAATTTATTATAGTTAGAATGGTTAAAAAAATAAATAAAATAGATTACATATTTAAACAATAATAATTATAAAAATAAAATAAAATACATTATATAATACAATACATATATAGTAATAAATATTGCACCAAAGCCATGTTATTGTATTTTTAAAATCAAAATACTAAAACATTAGCAATTAACAAAATACATCCATTTTCATTAATATATCTAAACCATAATACTATACATTGACATAATACACATTCTAATTTGTTTTTGTTCGCTAATACATATTATAATTAAAAACACAATCATCATATAAATAATTTAGCTAAATATGATATTTATATGACGAAAATAACGATAGAGATAAATAGACAATAAGAGTTTTTTGTATTGTCAAGGTTGTAAGTAAAATAGAATAAAAATGTGCCATTGATAGAAGAAGATTAAATATATTAATAATTTGTAACAAAATTATTTACTAAATATGATGTCAATGTTTCTAGTTTTAATATGTCTTATGTAATTCCATACTATTGTGGTTTAAATATGTATATTAATGGAAGGTATATGTATTTTGTTAATTGCTAATATCTTTAACAATTTTAACTTTAAAATTACATTAACATGACTCTCGTGAAATATTTATTATTTTATGTATCGTGTTTATATATAATATTTTCTTATTATAATTTTTATATATAATCATTTTATTTGAATTGTTTTTATCATTATAAATGGTACTAAATTGTTTAATCTGTTTGATTTGCCTTTCTCCTGCATGATCTACTTGATCTACATTATCTGCAACGCTTGAACTGTTTTTACCATTCAAACCATAGTATCTAGGCAGTTCTCCTACCTTTTAGTTTTAAAATTAAAAAAAAAATGTGAATGACAAATGAAATGCAGATCATCCATTGTAGGAGGAGAACTACTTTTTATTTGTGTTTCATTCAAACACTTAATCTGTGATTGATCCGCTTGATCTGCACTTGATCCGCTTGATTTGCATGACCCAATGGTAAAAGCAGTTTAAGCATTGCAGATCAAGTTGATCATGCAGATTAAACGGATCAACTGCAAATCAAACAGATCATGCAGGAGAAAGAAATATCAAGCAGATAAAAGAGTTTAGTATAGTTTAGAATAATAAATGCAGTTCAAATAAAATAAATAAAATAAAATTATAATAAAAATATTATATATAAACACAATACATAAAAATAATAAATACTGTCCTAGAGTCATGTTAATGTAATTTTAAAATTAAAATGTTAAAAACATTAGCAATTAACGAAATACATATATCTTCCGTTAGTATACATATTTAAACCACAATATTATGCAATTACATAATACCTATTATAATTAAAAACAATGACACCATATATAGTATATAATTTTGCGACAAATTGTTAACATATTTAATTTTCTTCTATCAATAGCACATTTTCATTTTACTTTACTTATAACTTTGACAATACAAAATATTTTCATTGTCTATTTATCTCTACTCTTATTTTCGTCATATAAATATTATATTTAGTTAAATTATTTATATGATGATTGTGTTTTTAATTATTATATGTAGTATTGTTGTTGTGAATATGTCATTAACAAGAAGTAATGATGGGGAAAAAAAATCAACAATGATTCATAAGATGATGTTAGGCTTTGAATTAGAATTGGACTCTATAAATTAAATCCTTACATACTCTTCACTTAACTAATTAAATACACAATGCTTTGGAGAGAAATGAGAATTTCATCCTTTGATGAATAACTTTGAACATTAATTTATAAAATTTATTAATCTTTACACATTTAAACTCGCGACCTGCATACCGCATAAACTTTCATTTTTTTCTCTCCTAAATTGTTCAAGCAAGTACAATTATTTTAGTCCATTATCATATTCATATTTTACTTGCACACAATTCAAATATATATACATATTTTAGAGAGTTTTGCATGAAAGTGAATGCACGCTTGTTGTGGGAGGGTTAGAAGAGTTGAGAATTAAAACAAAAAAACTTATAAGTTTTGCAGAAAACAACGAAGCAAGTGAGGGAATTAACTATTAAGAATAGTTTTTGTTTTGGCTATAGTTTCAGTTTTATGTTTCGGAAACTATATACAAAGAGGTGATAAAGACCAATAACTCCACATTTCCTTTTCATTTAAATCATCTTAGCCACTAGAAATAAGTCACTCTTAAATTTTATTTATTTATTTTTATTTATTGATATTATGTCACTCTCAACATGTATAATATTACAGACGCACATGTTTTGTACAAAGAAAACAATTATATGTTGCATGAGTGATTGAGGAGAGAAAAAATGGAAAGAAAACTAGCTTAATGCACTATGGTTGGAGCTTTGACTTAGCTTAATTAACCGTTGATTTTTAAAATAATTGAAAGAACATTACTCTATATATTTGATGATTGACTATAAAAGATCAAAACATGTATGCAATAAGAAGGACAAGCATATCACAAGATCGTTGGATGATTTGGTTTCATATATAACCAAAAAAACAAAGTCACTTTAAATGTGTTTAATTTTGGTTGTGTGCTTAATTATTATACAAATAAAAGATTGTAATGCATAGATGTGTTTTTATGAATTTAGACCATAAATTATCAAATATATATATATGGTGGTGTGGTGGACATTAGACCATTTTAGCTTATTTTTTGTATTTTATCAATCATTCAATTTGCTGGTTGGTTTCACTCATTTGACATACCACAATTAGGGGTGTCAAAATGGGTCAAACAGGTTAACTCAACCTATAATCCAAATGGATTAATTGTTAATGGGTCATGGGTCAGCTGAGTTGATCCATGACCCATTAAAGTACATGGGTCAGATGGGTTAATGGTTGACCCATCAACCCAACATCAATTTTAAGTGAATAACTATTTGTATATCAATTTTAATCAAAGTTTACAGATTTTTAAAAGGTTCAAAAAATCATTTTCGTCTTCAAGTTCTAAGTATGAAATTAAAATGTGTGTATATATTTTTTCGATCAAAATATGTGTATATTATTATTAAATCAATACTAATGAATATTTTTAAATTTGTTACAATTAATCAAAGATTAGTCAATCAAATTAATAGTCTTTTGGTCAAAAAATAAATTTATTGATGAAGATAGTGAATACAATGTTTACTCTACTAAATGATCGATTTTTACTGTTAATGGGTCATGGTTGACCCAACCCAATATATCTATTTAACTTGTTAACCCATTAACATATTAACCCATTAACTTGTTAATCCATTAACCCATTGGATAAAAATAAACAGTTCATTTGGGTTAATGGGTCAATTTGGGTTGGGTCAACCCATGAATCATGACCCATTTTGACATCCCTAGGTCCACAATCGCAGTAATAATAACAACAATAAGAAGCAAAAAGAACCAAAAAGAAGAAAACAGAAAAAAAAATCCACCACTAGTTAGTAGTTAGTCATTATTTCATATATATACAATAAAATTACTTAAATTAAATAGCCATTATTTAATTATAATACTACACGACGTTTTATAACTGCAGTTAGTACTCTTTTTATAATTATGACTTTGCATTTGTCGAATGGAGTTCAACCGACTACTAGAACAATACATAACACGATAGCTTCGACGTCATTTAAAGAAAATTATCATCTTTAAATTAAATGAGTGTTCGTTGCATGAGTAATTGAGGACAGAAAAAAAATTGAAAAGAAAAGTGACATAATATTAAATAAAAAGAAACACTCCATGTAATGCTTCCAACATATGAGAACGAGATGCAATAATCATGTAGATGGATAGTAATTGCATTCTGACCAAAAGAAAAGGAGGAGTAATTGCATATGACATGGCAACATGAGGAAGGAAAAAGACAATTTTTCTTCCAACATACGGGAAACAATTTTTTTTTGTCGATAATGGTGGATGGAATAATGATGTTTGTATTTTTATTTACGTCACTTTTCTTATGTATTACATTTATGCTATCCTCCAACTAGGTTCCACTAGTAAAATACTTCAAGTTTTACACCCGGTTCATCTAAACCGATCAATGGTTAACTAGATGCATTCTAACGAGATTACAATGGCGATTTTAATTTATCGTGTCGTGGACATCATAGAATGATAAGTACAAGTTTTGGATGCTTTCCTTGAAGTGTCACAAGACTGCCTTACGGTAAAGCTCCAAAGTAAATATAACGATAAATACTACTTACTTTTTTAGACCAAGAAAATGTATTTATAAACTATACTAATTACTTAATATGCCTTTATTGTATAATGATTATCATATGTATTTAAGACTATGTAACCACTTTATCTCAACTTTTTTTTAAAGAAGTAAATGAAGTTGAATTCATGATAAGGAACAAAAAATAAGTAAAAAACTAATATTAGATAATCAAGTTGACGCAAAAGCTATGAAAATAAGCTAGTGCCTTCCTTTGTTATGCGTCAATCATTCATTAGGCATAAAACCAATGTTTTAACAATGTCAGTTTAATGTTCTACCAATGCTTAATGCTACAATCACCGGACCATAAATGATGTTTACTTTCTTTAGGAAATGATCAAAAATTACAGTGGCTAATAAACTAAGAAAGCATCAAATCTGAAATCATGTCCAAAAGTTAACAACATTTAAGGAAACAGTTCTTGTATCCAAAAATTACGTGTCTTTTTAATCGCAGATGATCAACACGAAGCAAAATGAAAAAAAAGACAACAAATCCAAGTCGTGACGGTTTAAAGCTATAGACGACTCAACATGAAGAAAACATACGTTATTAAATAAGATTTGAAATTTTGTAAAAATATATAGATGGCACACATACTGAGGCTTGTTCTGAATATAGCAGAGAGCTAGATTCTCAGTTTCATTTTTAATTATACGCAGATTTATAATTTATAACATGTAATTAAAAAAGATTGAAAGTAGAAAAAATGAAAAAACAAAATAAGATTGAGAACGTCAAAGTGAAACCATCAAGAGAATTTTAAGAGTTATGTATCTATTTTAATTCTCTTATTTTTCTATCATCCGGTTTCCAATTAAATTTTACACACATTTTTTAAAATAATTATTCTTTATTCCTATTTAAATTACGTATTTGTATTATTTAGCGACTCATATATCTTTGTTCCTATATTTCAGTAGTTAGTGTTTCCACTTATTTTTAGGTGGGAATAAGTAGTGTTTTCTTGTAATGAATGTCTTAAAATTATTTGTTTTAAAAAAATTACTATCAAAAAATTATCCATGATTCACAAAAATAATTCAAATTTTTAAAAATTATCAAAAATTTCTTGAATCAAGTGGATCAAATGCAGATCAAGCGTATCAAGTGCAGATCAAACAGATCATGCAGGAGAAAGACAGACCAAACAAATCAAACAGTTTAGTACAGTTTAGAATGATAAATGTAATTCAAATAAAATATATTATATGTAATAATTATATAATTATAATAAAATAATATATAAACACAATACATAAAATAATAATTATTGCACTAGAATCATGTTAGTGCAATTTTAAAATTAAAATGTTAAAACATTACCAGTTAACGAAACACATATATTCTCCGTTAGTATACATATTTAAACCACAATACTATGCAATTACATAATAGCTATTACAATTAAAAATACTGACACCATATATAGTAAATGATTTTGCTACAAATTATTAATAGATTTAATCTTCTTCTATCAATAGCACATTTTTATTTTACTTTACTTATAACTTTGACAGTACAAAAAAAATTTCATTGTCTATTTATCTTTACTTTTATTTTCGATATATAAATAGTATATTTAGTTAAATTATTTATATGATGATTGTGTTTTTAATTATAATATGTATTAGTGAAAAAAAATATAAGATGTATTATGTCAATGTATAGTATTATGGTTTAAATATATTAATGAAAAATAGATGTATTTTGTTAATTTTTTATGTTTTTGTATTTTGATTTTAGAATTATAATAACATGGGTTTAATGCAATATATATTATTATTTATGTATTGTGTTATATAATGCATTTTAATTTTTATTATAATTATTATTGTTTAATTAGGTAATCTATTTTATTTGAATTATTTTTACCATTCTAAATATAATAATATGTTTGATCTGTTTGATCTACTTTTCTCACACATATTCTACACTTGATCTGCTTGATTTGTTTAGTGGAAGAGAACTACATGCATATCTCCTGCTTTTTCACATAAAGGTAGAAAATATTGAATTGCATACAGACCTCCCGCTAACTGCATTCTAAAAGCAAAAAAAACGTGAATGGTGGTTTTAGTGCAGGAGAACTGCATGTGCAGGAAAAGTGCATTTGTAATGCCCTTCCATTCATAACCTTGATATGCACCGCTTAAATTTCTTTTACCATTCAAAACCTGAATAATTAAAGAAATTTTTAGTTGTTATGGTGATGAAAAAAAATTAACAATGATTCATAAGATGACGTTAGGCTTTGAATTAGAATTGGACTCTATAAATTAAATTCTTACATACTATTCACTTAACTAATTAAATACACAATGATTTGGAGAGAAATGAGAATTCCATCCCTTAATGAATAAATTTGAATATTAATTTATAAAATTTATTAATCTTTACACATTTAAACTCGAGACCTGTAGAGAAACTTTCATTTTCTTGTTCATGCAATGTACAGTTATTTTAGTCCATTATCATATTCATATTTTACTTGCACACAATTCAAATATATGTACATATTTTAGAGAGTTTTGCATGAAAGTGAATGCACGCTTGTTGTAGGAGGGTGAGAAGAGTTGAGAACTTAAACAAGAAAACTTATAAGTTTTGCTGAAAACAACAAAACAAGTGAGTGAATAATTAATTATTAAGAATTGTTTTTATTTTAGCTATAGTTTCAGTTTTGTGTTTCGGAAACTATATTCAGAGAGGTGATAGAGACCAATAACTCCACATTTCCTTTTCATTTAAATCATCTTAACCAGTAGAAATAAGTCACTCTTGAACTTTATTTATTTCTTTTTATTTATTGATATTACAGACACACATGCGTGTACATAGAAAACAATTGTATATTGCATGAGTGATTGAGGAGAGAGAGAAAATGGAAAGAGAACTAGCTCTTAGAACTTTGACTTAGTTTAATTAACTGTTGATTTTTAAAATAATTGAAAGAACTACTCTATAATAAAACTATTTATGATATTTGATGATTGACCATAAAAGATCAAAAGCATGTATGCAATAAGGACAAGCATTTCACAAGATCATTGGATGATTTGGTTATATAACCAATAAAAAATAAAATCACTTTAAATGTGTTTAATTTTGCTTGTGTGTTTAGTTATTATACAATAAAAAGTTGTAATGCATTAATGTGTTTTTATGAATTTAGACCGTACATTGTCAAAAAAAATTATATATGGTGGTGTGGTGGACCTTAGATCTTTTAAGGTAAGTTAGTCATACCTTGACAAAACCTTACATATCAAATTTTTTGCCATTTTAACTTATCTTTTGTATTTTTCTCAATCATTCAAGGTGCTAGTTGGTTTCGCTCATTTAATATATCACAATCACAGTAATAACAACAACAAAAAAAGAAAAGAGAACCAAAAAGAAGAAAACAGAAAACAAAATCCACCACTAGTTAGTAGTTAGTCATTATTTCATATATATACAATGAAATTACTTAAACTAAATAGTCATTATTTAATTATAATACTACGCGACATGTTATAATTGCAGTTAGTACTTTTTTATAATTATGACTTTGCAATTTTTGGAAGGAATTCAACTGGCTAGTAAAACAATACACAACGAGATAGTTTTGGCGATATTTAAATAAAATAATCATCTTTAAAGAAAATAATTGTGCATTGCATGAGTAATTGAGGAGAGAAAAATTGGAAAAAAGTGACATAGTATTAAATAAAAAGAAATACTCCATATAAAGTGCTTTCAACATATGAGAACAAGAATTCATAATTAGGTAGATGGATAGTAATTGCATTATGACGAGAAGAAAATGAATAGTAATTGCATATGACATGGCAGCATGGAAAAAGAAAAAGACAATTTTTCTTCCAACGTACGGGAAGCAATATTTTTTTTGTTGATAATGGTGGATGGAATAATGATGTTTGTATTTGTATTTACGTCACTCTTCTTAGACTATGTACAATGGTTTCAACACCATATTCACTTTCAACACTCTTATTTTCTTCTTTTAACATTTCACATCATCTTCTCTCTCTTACACCTAATTTATTCAACATTCACTTCATTTTAAACATCTACAATGGTTTGTTTTAAAAATTCAACATCCTACCCCACAATTTTTAATTCTTATATTTTTACAACATAATAATTTCATATTAATATTTAACTTAAAACTAAAATAACATAATCTTTAATAATACTTATTTTGAATTATCATATTTACCTTAAATTTTAAATAATACCAAAATCAATATTAATAAAATATTTAAATTAAAAACATATTTGTTTTAAAGTTAGATATTTACCTGCTTTTATTTTTAAAATACAAAACTTAATATTATTAAAACAACTAAAATTAAGAAACTTTAAATACACAAAATACAAACACATATTATTAAAAAAAATTAAACATACATGATACAAAGCACACAAAATAAAAATACATTACTTAATTAACACAATAGACTCAGTTCACAAACAGTAAAACTCTTAAAACACACACATAAATTTTACATTTTTACACTGTTTAGGTGTAAACTAAATAGCTTAAGTTTACACTAAAC
Organism: Moricandia arvensis; assembly: GCA_905132765.1. Lineage (NCBI taxonomy): Eukaryota > Viridiplantae > Streptophyta > Magnoliopsida > Brassicales > Brassicaceae > Moricandia > Moricandia arvensis. The sequence continues at coordinate 34,851 of CAJHQP010001658.1, forward strand.
AATTTAGGTGTACACTAAACAGTTTGGGTGTACACTAAAACTTAATATCAACTAATTTCCAAATAGATCCATTTAGAAGAGTTTTGAGTGTTAAAAGGATTATTATTGAGATCCATATAACAAAAAAATATTAAACACACAAAAATAGTTGATTATACTGAAAATGGCGGGTTTTTTTCTGTATCTAAATGAAGTGAGAGTAGTCTCTATTTTTAGATAAAAAAATCTTGAATCTTGATATAATTTTTTTTATAAAAAAGGTTTTATTATATAATAAATATCTTTGAATTATTGGGTGAGGATAAAAATCAAAAGAAATCTTCACAGCCAATCAGAACGCAGCATTTAAATCTTATCGTGATTTAAATAAAAAAATTAGAAGAAAAAAAAATCGTGGAAACCCATTTTTCTGTCCAATCAACAAGCGACACGTGGCGGTGTGGGGCCACAAAAAAATGTTTCAACCGTTGAAAATTTGCAACGGGTATTTATGCCACATAGATAAGCTCAATTTATCAACACCCTTACTGCAAGGGTTTCAACTGTTGAAAAGTGTTTTCAACACCGTTATTGTGGGTGGTCTTATGTATTACATTTATGCTATCCACCAACTAGATTCCACTAGTAAAATGCGTCAAGTTTTACATTCGGTTCATCTAAACCGATCTATGGTTAATTAGATGCATTCTAAAGAGATTACAATGGTGATTTTAATTTAAGTCGTGTCGTGGACATCTTAGAATGATAAATTCAAGTTTTGGATGATTTCCTTGAAGTGTCACAAGACTGCCTTACGGCAAAGCTCCGAAGTAAATATAAAGATAAATACTACTTACTTTCTTAGGCCAACAAAATGTATTTATAAAATATATTAATTACTTAATATGCCTTTATCGTATTATGATTATCATATGTATTTAAGACTATATAACCACTTTATCTCAACTTATTTTTTCTTAAAAGAAGTAAATGAAGATGAATCCATGATAAGGAAAAAAATAAGTAAAAAGAATAAAATAGGATAGACAAGCTGAAGCAAAAACCTATGAAAATAAGCTAGTGTCTTCCTTTGTTAGACATCAATCCTTCATTTGGAATTACTAACCAATGTTTTAACAATGTCAGTTTTCTACCAAAATGCTACTATCACCGGACCATAAATGCTGTTAACTTTCTTTAGGAAATAATCAAACAGTATAGTGACTAATAAACCAAGAAAGCATCGAATCCAAAATCATGTCCAAAAGTTAACAACATTTAAGGAAACAGTTCTTGTGTCCAAAAGTTACGAGTCTTTTTAATCCCAGATGATCAGCATGAAGCGAAAATGAACAAAAAAACCAACAAATCCAAGTCATGACGGTGTAAAGCTATAGACGAAACAACATGAAGCGAACATACGTTATTAAATAAGATTTGGCATTATTGTAAAAATATATAGATGGCGCACATATTAAGGTTTATTCTCTAAATATAGCATAAAGCCAGATTCTCAATGTCATTTTTAATTATAACTTTGTGATATTTACTATCAACTAGATTGATATGTGTATACGCGGACTTATAATTTATAACATGTAATTAAAAAATTTGAAAATAGAAAATGAAAAAAATATAAGATTGAGAACGTCAAAGTGAAACCATCGAGAGAAATTTAAGAGTTATGTATGTATTTTTATTCTCTTATTTTTCTATCATCTGGTTTCAAGTTAAATTTTACACATATTTTCAAATAATTATTTTTATTTCTATTAAATTACGTATTTGTATTATTTAGCGACTCATATATCTATGTTTATATATTTTAGTAGTTAGTGTTTCCACTTATTTTTATGTGGGAATAGGTAGTGTTTTCATGTAATGAATGTCGTTTTAAAAATTTTAGTATCAAAAAATTATCCATGATTCACAAAAATTATTCAAATTTACAAAAATTATCAAAACAATTCTTGAATCCTTATATGAAATATAAGTTAATATTTTAATACTTAATTTCTTATATACTCAATGCATTTTTACATATATACTCAAAACATTTTATATTACGTTGGCGCTTCAAAAAAAATATATATATATATATATACTCAATCCACTCTATAAAATACAACCATTTCTCTAACTTTCTAAAATCACTCAACTTCTTCTCTCTTTCTCTTTTCTTCTATATCACTTCTTAGTTTGTTTTTTCTTACAAAGTTTGTACGAGTTTCATTTTGGTTTTTTGTACAAAGTTTGTGCAACTTTAATGTGAGCAGAGAAATGAAATACCGTGTTGTAAGCTTCAACGTAGCTGCTGGTACTTCGAGCAACCTTGTCACAAGGATGGACGACTGTGAACGCACAATAATGCGTTGATCCAATGGAAACAAAGTCATGACAAACTATCAACGTCAAGGGAGCTTCGTCAATGTATTGCTACCGATCTTTTCAATGATTACGATTAGGGTTGGAACTTCAATTGGGAACCCCTTGCGGCATTCCTGTCTGCACAAGTACATGGCGCACGTGGTGGAGGAGAATATTTGAGCCTCGAAGTTGAATCAATGGTGGCGGACCAAGATCAGCCTTACTAGCAAACTTACTTTGCAGAAGACCATTTCGTCGGCATAGCTAATAGGCAGCGTATTCCCGGTGTGCGGATATGGTTAGAATGCTAGAATGCAGTCACGTGTATTGCAAGGCATGCCTCTACAAATGGATTTGGAGAAGAAATGATTGCCTGACGTGCAGAGGTGGAGTACTTTGGTGATTGGTGGTGAGATATCATCTTCTTATCGTGAGAACAAGATTGTGTTTCCTGATGTGTTGCTTGCTGGTTTAGTTCCTGCAGTTTGATTTCTGCTCTATGACAAGTTTGATTTATGTTTTAGGTATGGTTTAGTTTCTGCTTTAGAACCGGTGTGCTTTATGTTTTAAGTTTGGTTTAATTTCTTTTAAGTCTAGCTAGCTATTGAAATTGTTGTAGCCTCCTCCGTCTAGTCTCCTTACCAATAATCTAATCTTTCTTTTACAAAAGAGTCCTCAATTCATGCAAAAACACTAGAATTGTCAAAATATTTTAGAGTGATACGACACCCGTAGGCTTATATATCAGATCAGCCAAAAGGCCTTTCATAAACGAAACAAACTAGAAAACTCGGGCCAAAACAAGAAATTCGGATCCTAGAAGCCGAGTAACGAACCAAATCAATATGATGATATTACAATTATAAGTTTTACAAGAAACGTCATGTATATATCACACATTTGTTGAAGAATCACGAATTGATTCTCTTGCTATCTTGATCTCTCAAGGTGATTACTCTGATTCTCTCGTGTGTTTTAACTCTCTATCGATCATGTGCAGGTCGCAACTCCTATCCACGATCAAGAAAAGTACGAACAAGAAAGAAAGAAGAGAAGAGACGACACAAGCAAGTTTTAGAGTTCCCTTAGCAACGGATACGTCTCCTTCAGGATCAGAACCTGGTAATACACTATGGTTTGTGTTTACAGAAGCTTTCTCTCTCTACAGCAACAATGGTGCTCTCTCTCTCTCTCTCACTCTCACTCTGAGAATACGAAGGTTGTTACAGAGTTAGTTATACTCTGTTACTCGCTAGTCCTTTTAAGCTGGACTAGCTAGTTGCTTCCGGGCCCAACTCAGCTGATCTTCATGAGGCCCAACTAACTTTTTCTCGCTTCTGTTCCTGGTTACTCGGCCCAAGCCCAACAAGTCTAGGTCATGAGTCGAGCACCACAACTTCACGACATCCATGAGTGCGAGATCTTCAACTAGATAAAGAGGGTTCATTTGCAATTCTAATGGCAAGTTCATCCGGTTTAATAGTAACAAAAATTGAATTTCTTGTCTACTATAGTTGTTATTGTGACAATCACAAATGGTAACTATAAGTCTTAATAAAAGACATACACAAATATTAAATACAAGGAACATGCACTTATTCACCAAAATTTTAATTTTATTGGGAGAAAGAGAATGCGAAAAAGAAGAAAGAAATAAAAGACCTTAAACAAAAAAATAATATTAATAAAAAAATAGAGACCAATAATGTCTACAACAACGTTAACGTGTCTCTTTATCAATGATTAAGAGAAACAACATTAAAACACACAACAGTTTAAAGGTAACTAAACACCTTAACATAAGTTAGAAAACGACTCTCAAAGATCTTCAGTGAGAAAATATCAGTGGAGCCTGACAATAGAGAAGTTAGGGAGCAAGCCTTTGAGAGTCACGAGGGAATAGAGAAGTTTTGCGGATGTTATTGAGGGCACATAAGAGCATTACCACACGCTCCAGCCCCACTCCAAATCCACCGTGAGGCGGTGCACCATACCTGTGAAACATGCAGCCACTTGTCAACTCAACTCAACTCAACTCAACTCATAGTACACGTAGATCGATCAGTTTGTGATTACCTGAATGCATCGATGTATGTGGATATTGTCTTGACATCAATGCCGCATTCTCTTGCACGCTTCTCCAAGAGTTGTGGGTCATGGATACGTTGAGCTCCTGACATGATCTCCTCTCCTATAAAAAGAAAGTATTATTAAAAGTAACATAATTGGGTGACAAACTCGTAGATGCACTCACGCACACACCTCTGATGAAGACATCGAATGAGTTGCTGTAGTTAGAATCGTCTTCACATGGCATCGTGTAGAACGGTCTGACAGCCGATGGATAGCGATGCAGCATGTAGAACTCTGTCTTGTACTTTTCCAGAACAAGCTGCCCAAGTTTCCTCTCAGATTCTGTATTTAAATCACCAAGAGGATCAACCTCCTCGCCAGCTTCCTGTCAACATGACATGACCCAATTATTATTATTATTCATACTCTAAAGTAATGCAAAAAAAAAAATCCAGTCATACCTTGAGCATTTGAATCCCTTCTGCAAAGGTTAGTCTCAATGTTTGCGGAAGAAACTACAAGTTTAGTGCCAAATCATCAATATTTTCAATACAAAAGAAACTTAAAGTTTTTTCCTAAGAATCCAAACGATAGATACCTTCAAAGATTGAAATGGGTATTGCTTTCTGACAGATTCAAGTTCCTTTGGGCACCTTTCTTCTATTTTTGTGAATATGAAGGGAAACAACTCCCCCACAAGATCCATTATCTGCACAAAACAACGTACAAGTATTTATTACCACTAATGGAGAGATGAAATATTATTTAACACTTCATACACACACACACACACACCTCAGAGTAGTGCATTCGTATCTCCATCTCCACATCAAGACCCACGAATTCGCACAGGTGTCTATGAGTGAAAGAGTCTTCAGCTCTGAAAACAGGACCAACCTCAAAGACGCGTCGCATGTCACCACATATGGCCATCTGCTTATGAAGCTGAGGAGACTGAGCCAGACAAGCAGGCTGCCCTTTGTAGTCCAACCTAAATACAGCCGAACCTCCTTCACTACTGCCAGCCATCAATTTCGGTGTGTGGATTTCAAGAAACCCCTTGGATAGTAAGAATTCTCTGAATGCCTACACAAACAATTAAATCATGCAAGGATAACACATATATAATGACAAATCCTATCCTAACTAGCTATAATCCTCCATGTTGCATATCAAATCAGGGCTTACAACTTGGACTTGGCACTGAATACGGAAGATGGCTTGATTAGCCGGTGTTCTGATGTCAAGAACCCTATTATTCAAACGCGTGTCCTGAAGGACCCGAGCAGCTGGTTTACCATCCTGCAACAATCAATCGTGGAAAAGAAGATATAAAAGCACATTAGCAGCTCCAAAATCTTAAAAACATGATTCTACCTTGACAGATTTTTCAATATCTGCTTCACTTCGAGCAGCATCCTCCACAACAAGTGGTAAATTTAGCAAGGATCTGCTGAGGCAGTACATTTTTGTGACATGTATTTCAACCTGCAACATTATCGATGAGTTATTCGAATCAATCAAAGAAGAAAAGGAAAAGGAAACAAGCAACCTGCTGAGTGGTTCCTGTGATAGGCTTCTTAGGGAGAGAGACCACACCGACAAGCTCAACAACGGATTCATGACTCAGCTGCTTGACATATTTAACCATGCTTGTACCAACTCTGGCCTCCTCCAAGACGCATTGAACCGTGAATCCACTTTCCCTCAAGATCACAAACAATATTTTACCGGCAAAGCGGTGATGGTGCACTCGACCTCTGATGGAAACCTCTGACCCCACACTCTCTAGAACCAAGTCGCTCACATCAGTCAACTCTTTTCCTTCAACAGCCTCTCTCCAGCTTCTACCTGCAGCCGACTTAGGAGTCACGTCACCGTAGTTGCTGGAAAACGATTCATCCTCCTCCAGAGAAGATGATGTGGCTTCTTCTCGTTCCTGTTTACGAGACAGCTTCTCCAGTTTAGCGGCCCTCTTCTTTGTTGCTTTCTTGCTCATCTTCTCTCCAGATTCCTCCACCATCTCCTCTCCAGTAAATTTCTCGTTGGATGACGACATGATGCCTCCTTGGAAACCCTACACATTATATATATTCCCATTCACTCACGAGAAAGATGACTTAAACCCAAATCGTAAAATCAGCAGAGAATTGCATTAAAAACCTATCAACTACCAAGGGAATCTCTACTAATTCAAAAGTTTCAATTAACTAATATAAAAACTCTGAATTTGGATAAAATATGAAGAAGAGAGACAATTTGAACAAGGGAGAGAGAGAGATATCTTACGGCGGGGATGGAGAAGCCGCTGAAAAAGGAATAGGTTTAGGGATTCTGTGTGATTGTCAAATAGGTCATCCGCCATTTTTTATTTTACTCCCTGTCTGAAAAAACATTAACTGCCGTTGGACAAACTCATATATTATTTAATCCCGAATATTAATATCTATCTACGAGGTGTTGTTAGCAACTCAATTCTCATGGCCTTTGAAAATTTTGAAACTCCCTTGTTATTGGTTTATAGATTTCAAGATTCTTAATTTGGTTTTAAAAAAATTTAAAATCTATTCAAATCCCTTGTTATTTAAAAAAAAAAAAGCTTAGGTTTTATCGATTCTCTACTTCTAACTAAATATATTGTTATTGGGACATGAATTCTATTCATTTTTACTCATAAAACCAAATTTTCAAAATTTGATATGTACCCATGACAATTTTAAAATCCATGTGATAAAAAAACTTGAAAACATATAACTATTCTTACCAAATATCTAACTAAATTTCAATCAAATTATATGTCCAAAACTAAGTTTTACTTTTTTGAATATATAATTATTATATATATATATATATTCTTACATTATACCTTATATAATTTCATTTTGAATATATAATTGTATTTTTATTTTTATCATTAATCACTAAAATAACATATGAATGACTAAAAAACATAATACGATTAAATTTGTTAATATAATATTCATCTTATCATATTAATATAATTTTTATATATCATTATTACTTTCCTTTTTAACAAAAAAAAACATGTTTTGAAAAAAAAAACAAATAATCATGCTATTTAATTTAGAATAATATAACTTATATATTTATTACTTTACATAATGAATGATAGAAAAGAGGTAATACAAATTTATAAAAATTTATACCAATCTATAAGAAACTTATGATTAAACTTTATAATTCATTTCATATATAGTTTCAAAATTCACATACCTTTTAAAATCTATCAACTCTTAACATTCATAAATTCTACACAAATTCATCTCCCAATAATCACACCTAAAGTAGACTTCTCTCACTTCTCATGCCTCCACGTCACCCAAGTCATAGGGGCATCTGTTGTCACGTCAACCTATTATCCTAAAGAAAGACGTAACTTCGTTTATGCCTAGATAGCTATTTTACGACTGTTAATGGATAATGGATTGTACATGATAGGTTTAAAACTCATTAACTTAATCCATCATCTCCTTCCCTTTGTCGCCTTGACGTCGTCAAACACCATTTTCTTGGCGAAACCGTTGCCGTTACGGTTGTATGACAGTTTCATGTGATTTAATCATTGTACTCAATGATGAATATCAATAATAGCATCCGGCTACTTTCTCATCTCTTCCATCTCTAACTTCCTTTTTATTTCACTATATATGCCTTCTTCTGAAACCCTCGATTCATCAGATTTTTCGATAATTTTTCACATTAAATCCGGTGCACTATTGACAACATCTGGTGTCAGAATGAAGGTTGGTATGTGTAGGGAGACCGTTGTGACATGCTTCTGCAGATTTGGGAAGCACAGACTGCGCAGATGGGTGGTGATCTCATGGATCTTGGTGGTGGATGAGAAGGTATATTTTAACTATAAAGCATAGGGACGGCGGTTTGGTTAACGTACCCGTACCAAAAACGTTTCCAGGACAGACACACCATAAAAACGGCACGGGGACACTTTGGGGCCGTGATATGACAGGGTAGTTCATTTATGGAACGTTTGAAATGAATTTTCTTCAATATTATTGTACCTTAAGCTAATCCATTTACCTTTTTCCAAAAAATTAAAGGAAGTAAAAAATTTAACTATATTTTAACTTTCAATCTTGTTTCTAAGGTTATGAATGGAAGCATTAAATTCGCGGAATTCATTTGCATTTTTCTTAAAAACCGTTGTTGTTACCAATCAACATAAATGCCCGAGTGCGGATTTCATGTCAGTTTTTTCAAATCAATCACCTTTTTCTGACCATTTGCGTTTTTTCAAATAAAACAAAACGTATAGTTCGCGTTTTTCTAAACTTACATTTTTCAAAGAGCCGCACATCTTTTTTACTATCACCCAATACCCAGCGGTCCATTTACAAAACCGCAGTAGACAATATCCTTTTTAGAAAACTAATTAATTATTAACCTATTATTAACATCTTATATTGTATTTATCTCTTGCACAGTGGTGCAATGTATGTTATTGGTCAGTGATTATCCACCACGGTTTGATTAGCATATATTTCATACGTAACATGTTAAATATGTTCTTTAGTTTATCTAATAATTTTTTCACTGATTTACTTTTTAATTTTTTTAAATTACTTTTGAAAATAATAAAATCTATACTATTATTTACAAAGTGATTTTTTGCAACGAAACTCCCACGTTAAAAATTAGAATGGTTAATATCGTTTATACTCTTAATGAATAAAATATATAGATTACATCCAAAATAAAAACGAATTTAAATTATTTTGATTAGATAATCAATTGAAATTAATAATAATTATAAAAATTATCCAAAATCTAAATAGTATGTTTTTAAATAAGATAATTCTAGTATATATTGTGTTGATATTTGAGAATATATATTTTTCAAAAAGTTAAAAATTAAAAAAATAGAAAATACATAAATAATATTAATCAAGTAAACTTCTTAATTTTATATAATTGAAAAGAAAATATAATTTGATTTTAAGATTTATTTTTAATAGTGAACATAATGTACAAAGAAATATATTTAAGAATGTTTAAATTAAAATATAAATATCATTTGTTTCAAAAAATAAAACATAAATAATACTTTATCATTATAATCTTTCAATTAGTAAAAGATGTATTAATAAAATAATTATAAAATTTTAAGCCAGCAAGTGTGGGCAAACACCTAGTAATCAAATATAATTTAAATAATTATACATAAATACATAAAATATAGTTAATTTATGATGATATGATTAAATTATTTCATATAAACTGAAAATCCCAAAATTATATTAACCATAATTATTAAATCACCAAAAATAAATAAATTAACCAAAATAAATTTAATTTCTCAAAATAAATAAATCACCTAAAATACTCAAAAGTGTATTAAAAACAAAATCAGAACTAAATTAATTTAAACTGTTTAAAACTATCATAGTATTATCTTAGCAAATAAATTTAATTTCTAATTTTATTTATATATTTATTTTAAATTATTTTTATAGCAAAACCACATTATTTTTATTGAAAACCGCACTAAACCGCAGTTCTCTAACTTACTGCATGGACCGCGGTCGTACCGTACCGCACTACTTTTTATCAATACTGCGGGTTTGAATGGTGACGGCGTATTTGGTAATAAAAGCGGTGCGGAATTGAAGTGCAGTACGGTACAAGTGCGATTTTTGCGGTATGCGGGATTTGTGCGGTTTGATAAAAATAGTACGATTTTGATAGAGAATATAGTGCGGTTTTGATAAAAAAATAATATAAAATAAATATATTAATACAACTAAGAATTGTTTTTTTGTTGATTGATAATCTCATAATTATTTAATAAATAAATATTAATAGTTGAAATATAGAGTATATTAAAATAATATAAAATAATATAATAACAAAATAAATATATTTTAAAATAAAATGTTTTAAAGTGAAATATGTTTGATAAATACGGTTTGCGTAAAATAAGTGATACAAAAAATAATGTTTGATTGATGAAAATATTTTGGTTTTGCTAGATAAATATTATAAATAATCTGAAATATAAAATATGGTTTCAATTCTTGGGTTTCAGAGATATAAGATTTGTCCGAGTTGATAGGATCCAAACCCCAACCGACTTGAAAAAAAAATATAGTTATGTTTTTCGATTCCGGATAAATGTACACATGGTTATAAATATATATATATATATATATATATTCATGTATACTTCTACGGTGAAATAATTTTTTTTCTAAAAATATTTATAATATAAAAAATAGGAAATAATAAAAAATACAATACAATAGAAAATAATATGGAGTACTTCGATTTTCATTTGCTATTTCTAATGTGTCCATGTGAACAACATCAAGTTTAAATTGTTATTGTTTATTTATTTTTCTAGCATTTTTCTATTAATTAGTATAAATTTGTAATAGGCGTGTGTTCGAGTTTTCCTTTAATTCACTTCGTCTTACGTAGTGATCATACCATCTGTTATTTTCATTGTAGTTTTTAGGTGTGATCCATTATTTAATAATTAATAGATAGATATCACCACAACAAAAACTCACTTTGTATTGTGTACCATTATTTAATAATTAATAGATAAATATCACCATAACAAAAACGCACTTTGTATTGTGTACCGCACTATAATAGAAGTTACTCTAGAGTTTGTGCGTTTTTAGAATATCTCGTCTAAACAAAAAACTGTTTTTGTTTTGTTTTTAACAGATGCGTTTTTCAGCAATAACGTTCCGCTTTTTTTACTTTTTTTTATGATTGGTAACTTTTTATGGTTTTCTCTCTCCTCAGACCAAAAACGTCCCGCTTTGTGTGCACCATTCATAACCTGCATTTATCTTGCTTACAGCATGAACCGCACTTGTACCGTACTGTACTTTAATTCCGCACCGCTTTTATTACCAAAACCGCTGTCACCATTCGGACCCTAAGTTTATGAATTTTTACTAGTTGAACCAAATTTTGATACAAAAATTAACTATATTTTAACTTTCAATCTTGTTTCTAAGTTTATGAACTTTTACTAGTTGAACCAAATTCTTATATATATATATATATATATATATATTCCCATTCACGATGACTTAAACCCAATAGCTATGCAGAATCCTAAATCGTAAAATCAGCAAACATTTGCATTAGAAACCTAAGATCATGATTAACCTTAGTCTCTTATGTCTCTTATTTAAAAAAAGTTAAAGCTAAGAAACCTATTTTAACAAAGCTAAGAACCTTACTCTAAGAATCTTTGGTTAATCATGCCCTCAACTACCAAAGAAATCTCTGGTAATTCAAAAGTTTCAATCAACTAATATAAAAACTCTGAATTTGGATAATACAAAAGAAAAGAGACAAACATGAACAAGGGAGAGAGATCTTACGGCTAAGATGGAGAAGTTGCTGAGAAAGAAATAGGTTTAGGGATAGGTCATGCGTCAATCTTCTTATATATTAACTCTGAGAAGTAACTTAAATGATTTATGTTGACATGTGGCTCTATGAAATCTCCAATTAATTATTATAATTTGATTATTTGATGATTCTTTTACTTTTTATTTATTTAATTAAAAAATTTAAAAGGAAACAAATCCTATAATTACTTAATTCAATCCATGTTTCCAAAAAGAAATAAACATCTTAAATTTATATGAATTAACATAATTTATTTGAAAGATATAAATTAGATATTATAGATTACATTATATAAATTGATAATATAAATATAAATACATATGATACTACGTAAACAATTATAAAAATGATTTTTAATATCTTTATATTAATAGTGAATACCAAAAATCATAGATTTCATAAAAACAATTAATTTAACCATGCAAATATGAACAAGGGAGAGAGATCTTAAGGCGATGATGGAGAAGAGGCTGAGAAAAAAATAGGTTTAGGGATTTTTCTATGTGATTCTCAAATAGATCATGCGCCAATTGTTATTTTACTCCCTATGTCAAAACCAAATCAATTTAAACGGATAGAATATTTACTGCCGTAGGAAAAACTCATAAATTATTTAATTCCAAACGTATACTAATAAAATGAAGCTTTTGAAATTCCATAGAGCATCTACATCAACATAAAATCATTCTTTTAAAAGACGCCACATGATATAAAAACTAGATAATAAATAAACAATATAATATAAATAAATAAATAAATAAATAAATAAGTAAATATATAATTTCAGAAATAGATATATTACATTAAACATATATAGTAATATTAGCATTTGATATATGAAAGATCAAAAATAAATAATAAGTATACAGTATAAAAAATAAATAAAGACTCCACATGGTATTAAAGAAAAGATAATTAATAAATATACAACATCAAAGAATAAAGAAAAAGTAAATACATAATTTCAGAAATATAAATATTACATTAAATATCAATAGTAATATTAGCATTTGATATAAGAAACAAAAAATAAATAATATGTATATAATGTAAGAAAATAATAATAATTAAATACACAATATAAGAAATAAAAATATTATATTAAAATAAAAAAATAAGTAAATATACAATTCAAAATATATATATATATTACATTAAACATTTATCATAATATTATCATGTAATATAATAAAAACAAAATTTTAATTATAATAAAATATACAATATAAGATATATAAATATAAAATAAGAAAATTTGATTAAGTAAAACAAAAAAATAAACAATAATAAAGTAGACAATATAATGAATGGAAAAGGTAAATTACACATCGATCTGAAAAATGTATAGTAAAATAATAATAAGTAACTATACAATACGACAAATAAAAATATTACATTAAACATCTATCGTAATATTACAATAAATAAATATATAACATAAGAAAAATACATAATCAGTAAATATATGATATAAGAAAAAAATATTACAGTAAATATATATTATAATATTATAATAAGTAAATATATAATATACAAAACAGAAGTATTACATCAAATATCTAAGTAAATAAATAAAATATATAGTAAACAAAATAATAAATAAATATACTGAGAAATGTAAATATTACACTAAACATATGTTGTAGTATTAAAATAAATAAAGATACAATATAAAAATAGAAATATTACATAAAACATCTATCATAATACTAAAATAAGTATGTATACAAAAAAAATAATAAGTAAATATACATAATAAGAAATATAAAATACATTAAACATCTATCAGAAAAATGTATATTCAAATAAATAATAAGTAAATATACAATATAAGATATATAAATATTACGTTAAATATACCGTAATATTACCATAGGTATAAAATAAAAACAAATAGAATAAGTAAATATAGAATATAAAAAAATAATAAGTAAATATAAAATATAAAAAATGAAAAAAATTACTTTAAACATCAATCTTAAAAATGTAAGTTCTTACGTTTTATATTTCTACATATTTTTATAAGAAAATATACAATATAATAAAATAAATAATAAGTAAATATACAATATAAGAAAAAAAATATTACATTAAAAAATTATCATAATATTATCATTTGATATAAAAGCAAAAAAAATTAGAATAAAAAATATTTAATATAAAAACAAAAAAACAATAGTAAATATACACTATAAGAAATGGAAAAAAAACTAAATTAAACATCTATCTCAAAAATGTATAGTAAAATAACTAATCAGTAAATATACAAAATAACAAATATAAATATTACATTAAACATCCAACACAATATTAGAATAACTAAATATAAATATAATAAAAATAAATAATAAATAAATAAAGATATAAAATAAGAAATATAAATGTTACATTAAACATCTATCGTAATATTTTCATCTAACATAAAAACAAAAAAATAGGCTAAGTATATATAAAATATAAGAATAAATAAACATACAATATAAGAAACAAAAACATTACATCAAACATCTATCATAATATTAGAATAAGTGTTCTACATTGGAAAAAAAATAGTAAATAAATATACAAAATAAGAAATAGAAAAACTACATTAATCATCTATTTAAAAAAATTTATAGTAAACATCTATTATAATATTACCATTTGATGTAAAAACAAGAAAATTAGAATAAGTAAATATATAATATAAAAAATAATAAGTAAATATAAATATATAAATATTATATATTTAAAATTTGAAAATCAAAATAGTTTCGCGCGTAGCGTGGATTAACGTCTAGTAATAATATAAGTATTAAAAGAAGGAACAATTTGACAAAAAACAACAATATTTTTGGGGGCTTTGCAAAAGTGACTCAAAACATGAAGTCAAATACAAAGAGAAATTGTCAAAAATACCACTTTCCTTATACCACTTTTCAAAAATACCTTAATCACTTTTACTCTTATTTTGTAAGAGGGAAAACACACTTATAACCCTTGGGTTAGTTAATCTAAGACTTAGGGTTTAGAGTTAAGGGCTGGTGTAGGGTGGGGGTAGGATTTAGGAATTTAAAATTTAGAATTCTAATTAATTTTAAAAAAAATTGCCCCTTAAAAAATGGTATTTTTGAAAATGTCTCTTTAATGAATGTATAAATGAAAAGTGGTACAAGGAAAGTGGTATTTTTGAAAATTCCCCAATACAAAACTAACCCTTTCTTTTTAAATTTTTTTAACTTGCCCTATTCATTTCAGAAGTTCTCATTATTCACAAAATGCTACTGAAAGACTTATTGGAAGACTTTAAATATGTCTTTGAAAATTATGTTTTACTATATCATCCTCATCTTCATCAATTATACACAAAAATGTCATTACCATCAATCCACCCAACAACCATGAACAACCAATATGAAACTCTTAATGCATCAAAAAATTGATTTTTACTCATTCTATCTCATATCTTATCTACAAAAACTACATCTTTCTTAATTTCTCTTTATATTCATTAAAAAACTAAAGTTTTTTATTCTAAAGTTTCTAAGGTTCATATAGTCATTCAAGCTCATGGTTCTTGGTCATTAGGTGAAATTTTTTGTGCTTGGAGAACTAAGCAAGTTTTCTCAGTGGTTTAAGGTATGAATCAAATTGTTTACCGAGACTTGTTCGCGAGAAGAATTACATGTAAGTCTTCTGGTCAAAGCATATGTTAGTTTTGCAATTGACTTTCTATGTATTTTTTATAGAAACTTTCGTGGAAGTCTTCCAAGAGTCTTTTGTTGACAAAAAAATTTGAGAAGACTTCCAGGAAAATCGTCCCGGATAAACAAGTTAGTTTTGCAATTAAGTGATATGTGTCCAAAATTTGACTTTTTACAGAAGACTTCTCGGTAAGTTTCCACTGGAAGACTTTCACGGAAGTCTTCTCAACTTTTACATTAATTTTGCTCCCTTTTGTGGAAGTCTGTGTAGGTTATTTTTGCAATTAAAAATTTAAACTCAAAATTTTAATTTAATTGGAAGACTTTCAAGTAAGTTTTCTGATGGACGACTTACCTGGAAGTCTTCCAGATTTTTATTCTGTGATTTCTATGTTTGACCAGAATCACAAAATAAAAATTTGGAAGACTTCCACGTAAGTCTTCCAATTAAATTAAATGTTTAATTTTAAATTTTCAATGTCAAAAGTAACCTACACAGACTTCCACGATAGCGAGCAGACTTAATGTAAAAGTTGAGAAGACTTACTGGGAAGTCTTCTGTAAAAAGTCAAAATTCTGACACAAATCGGTCAATTGCAAAACTAACATGTTTATACGAGAAGACTTCGAGGGAAGTTTTCTCAATTTTTTTGGTCAACAAGAAAAAGTTGGAAGATTTCCACAAAAATCTTCTTTTGTAAATTATCAATTGTAAAAATGACCTAAATGGAAGACTTCCATGGAAGTCTTTCCTGAGAGTCTTCTCTTGGAAGACTTCCAGGGAAGTCTTTCGTGAGAGTCTTCTCTTGGAAGACTTCCACGAGTCTTCTACGACAATGTATAAAACTTTCATTTTCTTCAAATTTAAAATGACTTGTTAAAATTTAATTGTTAATTCATGTGCTTTAGATAATATTTGGGGTCCTCAATGAAATTTATAACTTTGTTGGTGACAATTTAAAGGTTATCAAATATGTTTATTAATGTTTCTAGCTAATGATAGAAGACTTTCATGTAAGTCTTCGGGGTTAATTTTTTGACGTTGATTTCTATATTTGCTAATATTCTCTAATTTTCAATGCTAAAAATATCTATGTAAACCAGAAGATGGGTATGAGCGGTTGCTTTTATGTTTGGAGTAAATTGCATCAGCGAATCTGGATTCAATTACTAGTGTAGAACTTGATATTTAGAATATATTTAAGTATTTATGTAACATTTGATATTTGGTGAATTTGTTTAAGTTTTCTTGAGATATATTCTCCTTTAACTATAGTAAATTTGACTAATTTTGTGTTATTTTGTTTTGCTACTAAATTTGTATTAAGAACTTTAATAATATCAAGTATTTTGGGCAAGATAATATTGTAGATATGAATATATTTACGAAATATTTTCATTGACATCTCTTTCAATTCACAAAAGAATTCACAAAAAGAGTACACCTACAAATCACAAAACAACCATTATAGATATTTCTCTACAAAAACAAGTTTAGAATCCACTTAACATAGAGAAGACTCCGTCAGAAGACTTCCGCGGAAGTCTTGTAGTGCATTATTTGTTGGAAGACTTCCAAGAAGGCTTCCATGAAAATCTTCCAAATCGTCTGAGATATGAAAAACATGCATATTCAAACAAAATAAATCAGTGAGAAAGACATTAGATAAAAATGAGAAATTGATATAAATTTTTTTTTTATGAAAAGCTTACTTCAAAGTCTTCTAATAGAAGTTAATATAAAGTTTGGTTTTTTTATGAAATATTTACTTGAAAATCTTCCAAACAAAATAAATCATTGAGAAAGACATGAGATAAAATGAGAAATTAATATAAAGTTTGTTTTTTTATGAAAGACTTACTTGAAAGTCTTCTAATATAATACTTTCTAGAATACTTACTTGAAAATATTCTAGACCCTAATTTTACTATTTGTCCAGAAGATTTCCGTGGATTAATTGTATGGTACATGAAATTGAAGGTTATGTTTTATAATTATATTTTTGCAGATTATTTCATAAACATGTAAATATTATAACTATTTATATTAAAACTAAATTTTAAAATATAAAAAAAATTATAATTTTGAAGATTTAAATATAAATATAACTAATATGAGGCAAATTATATAAATGAATTATCTTTTTGTTTTATAAAAAATTAATTTAGTTAGGGAAAAATCTCTAAAATATATCTTTTGAAGTTTTTGTCATAAAAGTAAACGCCAAAGAAAAATGACCAAAATAAACCTTTTATTTTCTAAAAATTAACATTTTTTTATTTTTATTTTAAACTTCATCCCCAAAACCCCACTCCATGACTTTAAACCCTAAGTCTAGATTAGTTAACTCAATGACATAAATATGTATTTATACTCTTTAATAAAAGTTATTTTGATTATTTTTTTCTTTTAAATACTATTTTTATGACAATTTTTTTTTTTAGATTTATATTAGGGTATTTCTTTTTTAGTTATCTACTCTATTAAAATAGAGTCCTAAATTTATCTACCATTAAAAGTTATCATTTAACTTTGGACTGTTTCAAGTTTGTTAGTGTATTACATAATTTATTGTACTATTTAATTAAAACAGATATTTATAATATCCACATTGATCAACTATACATCTACATTCATAATTTTTCATATCTTACATAAATATAAAAATTTCAACAGAATATGGTAATTAGAATATTCTTTTAAAAAGGATAATCCAGATACTTTCGATTTTTTAAAAATAGAAATCAAAATATTTTTAGTTATATATATATTAATATAAAAATATACCCGTTTTTTTAAGGGCGGATCAAAATCTAGTTTATACTTTAAATTTTTAGTTTTAGTAAATATTTTTTGAATAATTTTATTAGTTCTTTGTTTTGAAAGCGCACATTTAAATGCTAGTTATGAAATTAAACAAAGAATCCAAATAATATAGGAAATGATGCTGATTAATTGATAAGTTAATAATTAATGTTCACGTAGTTCCAAATCTTTCCACCCGTCTCATCGCTGTCTAAAAAACCCGGGGTTTGACCCGGATCCGATTCCTCAACAACCACCCACTTTTCTTTCCCCTAAACACTTTCCTTCACTTTCCCGGGAAAATAAGCGGCGCGATTGGAAAATGTACTCGGCGATTCGCTCCATTCCTCTCGACGGTGACTACCGTGGACCTCTTGACGGAACTAATCTCCCGGTAGACGCATGTTTGGTCTTAACCACTGACCCCAAACCCCGTCTCCGGTGGACGGCGGAGCTCCATGACAAGTTCGTTGAAGCCGTCACGGAGCTCGGTGGTCCCGAAAGTAAGTGCCTTTCTACTGATTAACCCTAAGATATTAGTGAAAGGTGGTTCCTTTATTCTTCTCCTCGTTTCTCAGTTTATGGACTCGTTTCTAGGGTTAGAGATGGGTTTTGTGTTCTTAAACTGACACGTGTTAATCCTTTGCAGAAGCGACCCCTAAAACTCTAATGAGAACAATGGGAGTGAAAGGTCTCACCCTCTACCACCTCAAATCTCATCTTCAGGTTTGCCTTGAACAAACTTATTAACCCATTTTTGACCTATTTGGTTACTTAGATTCTAAGATTTGTAGTCTGGAGTTAAGTTTCAGTGTAGGTTCTCAAGTTCCATGTCTCCATTTGGGTGTGTTTGATAGTTCAATGCTTCTCTCCTTTGTATGTGTTTTGCTGTGACAGAAATTTAGGCAAGGGAGGCAAGCTTGCAAAGAATCAACTGATAACTCCAAGGATGGTATCTTATTATCTATCTTTTTTATGTGAACGTCTCTTTCATCTCTTTGGATGTTTGGATCTTCCTCATTTGTTAGACATGTTGTAGACTTGTATCATCAGTGAGGCATAAGGGACTCTTTTGTTATCTCACTGGTGTTGTCAGAGAATGTATAAGTAAACTGCTTATGGTCTAATAACTTATTGTTAAAAAGGGTCAAGAGAAGAGAGAACAAAGAGTAACATCTCGTTTGGAACCCTGTTTAGATGAATCTCAGTCGTGTGTGTGTGTCCATATCTCGTGACTTTCACTGATTATGTAATGCTGCAGCTTCTTGTGTTGGGGAGATTCAGGACACAGGTTCATCTTCACCGTCATCATTGAGACTGGCTGCGCAGGAACAGAACGAGTATGGCTACAGTTGTTATTTTTCCTTGCTGTTTTCTGCTACCACTGGTTAGAGAACTACAATTTTTACGAACTCTTTATATGTTGGCGAAACTAGGGGTCACCAAGTCACTGAAGCTCTACGCGCTCAGATGGAAGTCCAGAGAAGACTACACGAGCAATTGGAGGTTAGTTTTACTTCATTTCTCTTACTCTTGTTCAAGATACAAAGTTACAAACCACCATGTTTACAATCCTAAGTTCATAGGCTAGATTCTTTCTTCTTTCTCGGCTGTAACAACAGTCATACCTTTTGTAGGAGTTGCTGAAACATGCTTTGTTTTTAAGGTGCAAACCTTTTGATTGGTGTTTTTAGTATGGGCAGGTGCAACGGAGACTCCAGCTGAGGATAGAATCACAAGGGAAGTACTTACAAACGATTCTTGAGAAAGCTTGCAAGGCCTTTGACGAGCAAGCTGTAACTTTTGCTGGGCTTGAGGCAGCTAGCGAAGAGCTGTCAGAGCTAGCCATCAAAGTATCTAATGGCTCTCAAGGAACAACAGTCCCTTTCTTTGATGCAACAAAGATGATGATGATGCCATCTTTGTCCGAACTTGCAGTAGCAACCAACTGTTCTGTTGAAAGCTCTCTGACTTCCAACACCAATGGGAGCTCGGTTTCTGCTGCATCGATGAAGAAGAGGCATCGTGGAGACAGTGTCGGTGTCGGATATGAAGAGAGCTGGATTATGCCTAGTAGTACCATTGGATAAAGTTTAGGTATGAAGAAATCAATTTGTGAAAAGATTGAACTCTTCTTTACTTGTTTTGAGGGGCATTGTATTATTCGATACAAAACTTGTCATCAATCTTTCATCTTAGCCTACTCATGTGTATATTTGATGTTGGAGCTTTAGTTTCTCCTCTAACCTTGCCTTATTGTTATATATTGTATTCAAGCGAAAGGGTTCAAGGCAGAAACTATAAACTTAACATAAAAAGATATGATAATAATCATTAAAAAATACATTGAAATGGTGAAAAAGCCACCAAAGTTTGAGCTTTTAGTTGTAATGCCTTTCGTCATGATTCTTTATGCTTATACAAAAATTAGCATGAGTGCGTTCTTGTTTTAAAGTAATTTCTATCTATTTTTTCTATGTTCCTTTGGTTTAAAAAATACTTTTGATTTACAAACACCATGTTGGAACCATGCTCTGCTGCTAACTCGGAGAGAAACAAGAAGTATGCTGAGGAAGACGCCAGGCTTGAACGGAATATGTTGGAGAACTGGAAAAATATAAGATTATATGAGCAGCTAAGAAACAACACGTAAGCCAAGAGTTTCACAAATATTCACCTTTAGAAACCATATTTTATTATGTACTAATCTATGATCATGATGATTCTGTAAGCTTGTTTAATTCATCTTTTATATTATAAAACAGAAGTCAATTGACAATTGTGTAAATGACACGTGTTTTATTATTTTTATTTACAAATTGTCAATTATTATTTTTTAGAAATTGTTTTAGTTGCACAAAAAAATTATTACTAATAACAAATAAACCGTTAGACGGTTACATACCCACTAACCACGTCAATTACCACTTTCACGATAGTATTTATTGTTTTCTTGGATTTTCTAATCATATATCTTCCACAAAATAATCGCTAAAAGATCACTCCATCACTGGCAAAACAAAACATGAGTCTGGAGATTACTCCTCGAAAAGATAAGAGTGAGTTTGTTTGTTTGTTTCTTTTTTTGTAAATGAAGGATGATGGTTTTCATTTTAATTTATCAGTTTCTCATTTTGCAAAGCTTTAAAGCCAATCAAAAACCAAACTTACTTTTACGAGTTGTGTGTTTTCAGCACGATCGAACAACCATAAGAATCATCAACAGATTGGAAAAGAAAATCACCAACGAAGGCTGGCTTGAAGAAGAAGAAATAACATCTAAAATATATATTTTTTTTTGATAACTCAGGTGTCCAGAGCTTATTTAGAGGTCCAACTATCCCCCGAAGGGATCTTGAACCCCAACGGAATGGATGTTAAATCCGTTGTGGCCACCGCATGTCGAACCTAGGGCGCTACTCACAGCTGTGAGCGCTTTACCACTAGACCACCATGCGATGGTTTCTAAAATATATATGGGTTCATGAACGCTAATTGTTTTTTTTTTTAACAACTCTGGTGAGTTGTTGCATTTTTTTTTTAAATCTATAGCTATTCATTATAACATTTCAGTTTAAATCGTGGATCTCTACAACAAGCATATTTGTAATGCTATTTAAATATTATTTATGAAACCATTAACATTTCTTAAATTTCTTTTGAACATTGATATTTTAAAAAGTTTTCATAAAAAAAAAAGATCAAATCAAGTAAAACAATGAAAACCAAAAATAAGAAAAAGAGTTAGTGTATGCTTTCTTTCTGGTTAATGTGTTTTAGTTTAGTTGCAAAAACATAATAATAATGTATATAGTTGCTATAAATTTTGAACATATACGTCTCTTACAAATTTATGTTTTAAAAAATCTCAAACTATTTAATCATAATTAATAAAATATTCTTTTTATAAATATAAAAATCTGTTATAATTAAACAGTCATAATAACTAATGTTTCTATTTATCTTTTAACAAAAAATTTACATTTTCTATTCATATATTTTAATTTTTTTATTACATTTTATATTGATAAGTATAATTTGCTCCTGCATGGCAGGGGCCATAATACTAGTTATTTATAATTAGTCGAGAAGAGAATCTTGACAAAACTATAGTGGTGTACATACGCAATAAGAACTTGTGTCTATTGTGTTTCATGCTTAACTCAAAGATAAAGTTATTCATATGTAAATTATAAACAAATTTAGGTTTTGAAACTGCAAATGGCTCATTAAATCAATAACCAAACATCTTGTTGTCATAAACTCACTTTGACTCTACAATCCATGCTTGTAAAGTCCAAGAAAATTGTTATAAGTATGATCATATAAGCTCAGTACTAATGTGATAGACTAGTCAAATACTCAAATCTAGAGGACAGTAATAAAAAGAAGGTTAACAATAATAATCTGAATTGGTCCTGCGGTTTTGTGTTAGAACCGCACCGAAACTTTCGATTTTTGATTTTCGGTTCGGTTACGGTTTTAAATTCGTTTTAGTTTAGTAAGATTTAGAAAAATAATTAGGTTTTTGGCTCGGTTCAGTTTTAGATTTTCATAAATTGTTTATTTTTAAAAGCAAAATAGCCACAAATAACCAAACAAAATTGAACTAAATTTAAGCGAAAAAATAATTTAACCGAATTAAAAAAAATATCCAATTTTTAAAAAAATTTTACAAAAATTAACCGAAAACTAAAAAACGATTATTTTAGAACTAAAAATGAAAATCGAAATTAACTGATAACCTAACGGAACAAAATGTTTGACTTGGTTAATTTCAGATATGTTTTTCAAAATTTTGACTAACCGAAAACTGAAAATTCGGTTCGGTATTGGGAAACCGAAATTTCAGGCCTGGTTTAACCAAATTTTCAATAGAAAGTAAACATCCCACTTGACCAGCGGCGCACCACCATCATCCACGTGCTTTCTCTCTATCCAATAAGATGCAGCCACGTCACTGTTCCTGACTCAAATAGAAAATGAAATATCCAGAACTGAGAGTCGGATTTACAACTTAACCACCAAATCTGAATCAAAAATTAGAAAATTTCTCCCTTTCGTCTTCTTCGTCTTCCCTCTCATAAAAAAAAAAAAAAAAACTCCAAAACTTTTTGAAAGAGCCAAAAGAGAGAGAGATTACACAATAATAAGAAGAAGAATGTGTGGGATATTCGCGTATCTGAATTTCCACGCGAACAAGGAGAGACGACACATCCTCGAGGTCCTCTTCAACGGCCTCCGTCGTCTCGAGTACCGTGGCTACGATTCCGCCGGCATCGCCATCGACGATTCCCTCTCCCCTCCTCCTCTCGTGTTTCGTCAGGCTGGCAACATCGAATCACTCGTCAATTCCGTCAACCAAGGTTTCACTCCATTCTCCCTCTCTCTCGAGATCTTTCAATCTTCTCTTGTGATCTGTATCTTCTTGCCTTGGATTTTGCAGAGATTACGAATACGGATTTGAACTTGGATGAGGTTTTCTATTTCCACGCGGGGATTGCACACACGAGGTGGGCTACTCATGGTGAGCCAGCTCCGAGGAATAGTCATCCTCAGTCCTCTGGTCCTGGCCATGATTTCTTGGTTGTTCACAACGGCGTCATCACTAACTATGAGGTCTCTCTCTTCTCCTCTTTGTTAGGGAATGAGTCTAAGTCTCACATTATCTTTAGTTGGAGAAACAATTAAGTGATATATAAAATGTTATTGTCAATCCATTTATGGCCAATTGATTTTAAATTGAAAATTCATGATAAGCCCGAATTTGACACTCTTCCTTTATTATTTTTTATTTGCTTTTGGTCCCTTCTTGATTCGTATATTTGTTGAGTAATAGAATAGCCGTTTGATGAGAATATAATAATTCTTATCTTCCTAATTGTTCTTGATTCAGGTACTGAAAGAGACATTAGTCAGGCATGGATTTACTTTTGATTCCGACACAGACACTGAAGTCATTCCCAAGCTTGCTAAATTTGTTTTCGACAAAGCTAATGAAGAAGGTAAAATGCTTCTATAGAAATGAGAAATTGCTAACTAGCTTATGTGTATACAAGTATTAATAAGGAATTTTAAGAAGATGTTTAGTTGTAGATCAAAGCATAAGATAAGCTGTGATGAGTTCAAGTAGTTTTATTTTGGTTTATTTCAAATTTGAGGGGTACATTGTGCTTCTTATGCTTTTTAGGTGAACAGACGGTGACTTTCTGTGAAGTTGTCTTTGAAGTGATGAGACATCTAGAGGGAGCTTATGCTCTTATTTTTAAAAGCTGGCATTATCCCAACGAGCTAGTTGCCTGCAAGCGTGGAAGCCCTTTGCTTTTAGGCGTTAAAGTAAGTGACTCTCAGCCTCACTAGAACACACGAGTATGATTCGTATTGCACCATCCCAATGTAGCTTGATACTTCTTTTTTCTTCTTAGTACGTATCGGGCTATTTAGCATTAGAACAACTTCATGAAAATTTAATGAGGAAAGGGACATTAAAAAAGCTTATGAAAGTTTTCATTGACCTTGTTGTGTGTGCACACAATTTCATATCTCTGTTCCGAGGGTGTTCTTCTTTTAGCACATAGGAGCAAAGTTGCGTCACCTGGGTCCTAGTTTTGCATATTTAAGATTCAAACCTGGATCACAAATTAATGATAGTTATATATGTTTTTGGCCACGTTTTCACCCACAGAAACAAAACATTTCTGAGTTCTTCTTTACCTAAGCAACTGCGGTATATTTCAAACTTTGCATGGTTTTGTAGGAGCAAGATCAAGACAAGAGCAATAATCATGTTTTCAAGGATGCTCACTTTCTTTCCAAGAATGAACATCCCAAGGAGTTTTTCCTATCAAGTGACCCGCACGCTCTTGTTGAGCATACAAAGAAAGTTTTGGTTATTGAAGATGGCGAAGTTGTTCATCTCAAGGTATATCTTATAATTGTTGTAGTTAGTGTGTATGCATTCCCTGCCAAAATCAAGTATGAATGTCGAATTTTAGCACCTGAAAGATGTAATAAATACAATGACACAAAACCATATGTTACTAATATATGAGGTAACTCGCTTATTATACAACCTGTGCAGATTCTTTAGATATGTCTTAACCACTTCCACATTCACAAACAGGATGGAGGCGTGTCAATACTTAAGTTCGAAAGACGTAATGGTTCATCTAGGCCTGCTTCAGTGGAACGTGCTTTATCTGTACTAGAGATGGAAGTGGAGCAAATAAACAAAGGGAAGTATGATCACTACATGCAAAAAGAAATCCATGAGCAGCCAGAATCTTTAACTACTACAATGAGAGGTCGGCTTATACGTGGTGGTGGTTCACGCAAACCAAAAACAGTCCTCCTAGGTGGGTTGAAAGATCACCTAAAGACCATAAGACGTAGCCGGCGTATAGTTTTCATCGGATGTGGGACAAGTTACAATGCTGCTCTTGCATCAAGACCTATCCTGGAAGAACTCTCTGGTAAACTACTACTACAATCATGTTTGTTTTCTTGATTTTTGTATTAACTATGCTAACTTAAGTTCTTTCCATAGGTATACCAGTCAGCATGGAGATTGCTAGTGACCTCTGGGACCGGCAAGGTCCGATATACAGAGAGGACACCGCGGTGTTTGTGAGTCAGTCTGGTGAAACCGCAGATACATTACTTGCTTTGGAGTATGCTCGGGAAAACGGTGCATTATGTGTCGGCATAACTAACACCGTTGGGAGCTCCATAGCTAGGAAAACACACTGTGGTGTCCATATTAACGCAGGAGCTGAGATAGGTGTGGCAAGTACAAAGGTAATCTTCGTGAATATCTGAATATATATATATATCTTTCAAGATCTGAAGTTGAAACAACTTTTGCTTTCACCAGGCATACACAAGTCAAATTGTGGTGATGGTAATGCTAGCTCTAGCTATTGGAAGTGACACAATCTCCAGCCAAACGAGACGGGAAGCTATAGTTGATGGTCTACTTGATTTACCAAGTAAGTCAGGTGCTTCTTCTCAAGATTGTCTTTAAGCAATTTATGTTTATATCATATTGAATGCAGATAAAGTTAGGGAAGTACTAAAGCTAGACGAGGAAATGAAGGATCTAGCGCAACTGTTGATAGACGAGCAGTCACTTCTTGTCTTTGGCAGAGGATACAACTACGCTACAGCTTTAGAAGGAGCGTTGAAAGTAAAAGAAGTATCGCTTATGCACAGCGAAGGAATACTTGCAGGGGAGATGAAACATGGGCCTTTAGCTTTAGTTGATGAGAATCTACCCATCGCTGTGATCGCCACTCGCGATGCTTGTTTCAGCAAACAACAGTCCGTGATTCAGCAGCTTCACGCACGCAAAGGGAGGTTGATAGTGATGTGTTCAAAAGGTGATGCTGCTTCTGTGAGCTCGAGTGGATCTTGTAGAGCTATAGAGGTTCCTCAAGTGGAAGATTGTTTACAGCCTGTTGTTAATATAGTGCCATTACAGGTAAACACCAATCTGATCTTATATCTTATGTTCTGTTTTTTTTTTGGTAAGTTAAACTTTATGGTGTTTTTGGGCAGTTATTGGCTTATCATCTGACTGTTCTGAGAGGTCACAATGTTGATCAGCCAAGGAATCTAGCGAAGAGTGTTACTACTCAATAGAGAGATTAGTTTGTATAGGTAATGTGTTTGGATGCTCATGTTAGTCTTGCTAAAGCCATCATATTATTATTACGGTATTACCTTATGAGTTCTTATAATTTAAATCAGTTCATTTTTGAAATAAAGAGAGAAGAGAAGTTCGTCAAAAGATTAAAAGAGTACTATGGTAATATGCTACGAGTTGAGTGTTTTTTTTTGCTAGAGAAACTACGAGTTGCGTTACCTATATAAAGATAGTTAGATGCATATCTTGTTAAACAAAAATATTTACTTATAAATCAAGGACATTTTTATCGGGTTGATGATGTAGTATGCAATAAAAATAATCAATTGTTGATCTACCTAATCCTAGTATTAAAATACATTATGGCTTAGAAGATAATCTTCAACTATCATGTGTCCCATTTGATCAACAATACAAAACCATTATGCTACGATCACTTGAATTTCTAGCAAGTTTTGTATACAGACAAGGGCGAAGGTAGGTTATGGGTAGTGGATGCATGTGCACCCATATGGCTATAAAAGATAATGAGATTTTAAATTTTATAATTTATTAGGTAAAATGGTTAGTAACCATGTCATGCATTCACATATTACACATATTCTCAAGTTCGATTACCTATGGCTTCGGCCCTCGGCCATTCGAACAGGTTACCGTGATTCATTATTCTTGCCGGTTTTAGATTGTGTTAAAAATCGAATTTTAGTTAAACCAGCAAACTTGGTCAAAAACCGTTAACTCATTAAACCGGTGATCCGGTTTGATATTAAAACTTAGTTTTTCAAATTCAAGTTAAAAATAAAAAAATTGCAAATTTTAAAAAGATTTCATACTTTTTTATTGTTTTTAAATATCTATCTCAATAAATTAGTTTCATTATATTTTTATATTTTATATTATTTTCGTATTATTTTTGGATTCTAACAATAATATAAAGTTTTATCAAAATAATTTTATAATTATATTACTTGATCTTTAGAAATAGATGTTGACAAAAAGTATATTGTTATTTAATTTCAAATTAGATTAAAATTTAAAACCCGATTGAATTAGTTGGACTGGTCTGACTATTGATCCAACTACAATGCCGAGTTAGTGTCTCGTAGGATTTCCAAAACATTAAATACATATGAAAGTTTTAAAGCCAAAAAGGTAATAAAGGAGAAAAATAAAAGTAGAATGAAATAAAATATGGTAGACACATATAGTTATTGGATGTAACATAAAAATGAAACCCTTCTCAAAAAATATCGTAGAAAAATAATGATATAATTCATGGCGTGGAATGGAGACAATGGAGTTGGTGGAATTAGGAGGAAGAAGAGTAAAGGCATGTGCACTGATATTAGCTAAGTATCAACTCCCATGTGACTACTACTCCACACACATGCTGACTCCTCAATCATACGTTACTTCTCTAATCCTTTTTAATCCCCTTATTATCACATTAATTTATTCATATTAGGAAATGGTTACATCATCAGGTTTTGTCTCTAGAGATGATGTTAATTAATCCTATTGTAATCTAAAGTAACTTAATCTTGTATTACAAGGGACGTTATTCACTATGTAAATGACGATCTTCTTTCTGACTTTAAGCAAATTAAACTTAATAGACTAATATGGCTTTGTGATAATGATGATATTAGCTATTTAAATGACGATTATGTTTAGTATATAAACATTATCAAAGTTAACAGAGAATGATTTTTGATATAGTATTGGTGTTGCTATGCAAACATGATACAATTTTGTAATTAATGCGATTTGGTTATGAGCCACCGCAACATGATTATGTTAGTGGACAAGTTGTCGATAATATGGAATGATGAAACGTTTATAAAATAGTCTATTTGTTTCAAAAAGATTTAGAAAAAAAATTGTTTAACAAAAATGTTTTTGTAAAATTTTCACTATATTACTTTCTGGTAAATTGTAAACTTCAAAAAATGATTGTGCTTATTGAAATTTTATTAGTTAAAAATTGTTAGAAATAGTTAAATACAAAATTATACACTAATAATTAAAATTTAATATATCTTTAATATATGTGAAATTTTTAAACTTACATCTTTCTAAAACATGGGAAATATAATAGAAATACATATTTGAAACTGAAACAAAATAGCTTCTTAGTTTACAAAAAAAAAAAAAAAAAATAGCTTCTTATGGTTTTGTTTAATGCAAAACTGCTCAAACTTTAATAAGTTTGGTTGTTTGTTGATAAGTGGTTGATAAGATGTTTATTTCTTCTCACCCATATATAATCTGAATTTCCTTATCTGTGATAAAATACAAATAAAATCACATTTGGCCCTTATAACCCTTCATAATCTTTTTCAGTACAAAATAGTAAATATCATATACACATTTATTCAATAACATATCTATACGTTATTTTAGAGAATCTGTCAGTAATTAAAGACAAAAATAGAAACAGTGAATAACTCAATCAAGTCAAGACATACACAAAAAAATTCCTAAAATTGCCTCCCATTTCCAATATCTCTCATAGAAAATATAACCTTTGGTTGGGACCAAGAAGAAGACATTGAACCGGGTCAATTTTAAGAAATTATCCAACTTTAATTTACTTATATTTTCTTCTATTTTTGAATTACCACAAAAAATAGTAAAATGAGAAAGTAATCTTCCATTGACTGACCATAGTATCTCCTAATTTAATAATTACCCCTAATTTCACAAAATTAAAAAAAAAATAAAGTAAAAAAAATAACAAACTAAATTTCAACTGCAAAACCCTAAAACAACAAACTCAAGAACAAAGAAAAATAACCCTAACAAGTTTTCTAACCACAATCTTTCCTACAACCACCACCACCATCACCAGCCACAACATGCTTCCTCATCTCCACAATCTTCCGGTGAGAATTCGAATGCAACTCCGGCGAAAAAGTCGGACTATTCGCCGGACGATACTCAGGAACAAGCCTCCCTGACTTGTACCTCACGCCACACGCGTTACACAGCGTCTTAGGCCCCGACGGTCCCGCCCTCCACTGCGGCGTCTTATCAGCTCCACAGTGCTGACACACCCTTCCCATCGCCGCCGTCATCTTCCTCCTCCGCAATCCTCCTCCTCCTCCTTCGTTCCCTGTCCAAAGAATCCTCAAATCGTCTCTCCTCCTACGCTTGCTTCTTGTCTTAACGGGAGCGTTGAACCCGACACAGCAACTAATCATGGTCGGGGCGGTTCCGCTACTGTTGTTGGAGGTTGTGGTCGTGGTGGTCGTTACAGAGATGTTGTGACTACTCGTCTCGAGTACTGAGACAGGACTCAACTGTTTCCCTTCCCCAGCTTCTTGTTCCGGCAACGAGACATTAAAATGTTCAGACGGTAACACGTCGACGAATGTTTCAATTACGGGGAAAGCGTCTTTGTTCGATATCCACTCCAAATCTTCTTCCTCAACCTCTCCCTGTAAAAAGACAAGGGTAATTACGTCATTTCGTGTCTAGATGCATCGAATAATAACAGTAAAAAATAATTCAAAAAAGGTATGCTATCAAAAGGGTAATTAAGTCATTTCCTGAAATAATAGAGATGCATCGAATAAAAAAATATTTCAAAAAAGGTATGCTATCAAAATTCGAAGAGAGTTGAAAATTATATGCCAGCTCACCAAACAATGACTCTCTCTCCTTAATACGTATATTCCCAAAAACACCCTCCAACAAACTATACAAACCAAAGCGCATTGGTTTTTAAAAAAGCAAAGGGTATTTTCGTCATTTCCAATACCGGCCAAAAAAAAAACGTCCACACATGACGTTCACTTAACCAATAGGAATAGAGAATATTAAATAATAGTCGAAACCGACTGAGTCAACAACCCAAACGCCGTGACTCGGCCCGACGGCGAGTCAACTCGGCCGAGCGTTTCTTAAGCCACGAACACGTAACGTTACAAAACGGTTTTTGAAAGGGAACTTACAAGGTCGTCGTCGTCGTCGGGATTTAAGAAACCGAAGGATTCCGTCTGCCGTAATCCAGTTTTCCGGCGAGCAATATTCTTCGGCGAGCGAAGAACCACCGCTCCTCCTTCGTCTTCCGGTACAGAGAAGTTCAAAAGTTCATCCATGAACGATTCCATTTAAGTTTTTCTTTTTTTTTTGGTTTTGAGGAGAGAGAAAATATGTTGAGAAGAAGGAGAAACTTATGAGAGCTTTTTAATCTCTCTCTTCCTCCAAATATCAACACGGCTTTGTTTTCGAGAAAGGTAAAAAATAAATATTTAATTAATAATTGTTTTTTTTTTTAAATTTATTTATATATTTTTGATGTTTTGGTTGGAAGTGGGGAAGGGGATGACACTAAAAATGAATCCTTTATAAATCACCTTTCTTTTAACGCATAACACTGATGTTTAAATCAAGTACGACGCGGCCCACTGAAGTTATCGTGGAAACCAAGATTAACGGTGCGATTGAATGGCATTTACGTAATTGTAGTGTTTTTCTCGTGTGGGTCCCGCAAAATGGAAGGGGAAGATTGACCGTACTTATGATAGATGCACTTTTTGATCTGATACTCTCTTAGTCTAGTCATCGTTTCTCTTATTAAAGGGAAAAAAATATTAAAAATGAGGACTGTTACTATAATGGCATTTATGTGATTACCGAGAAAGTTTGGGGGTGATAATTTTTTTTTTGAACAAACGCGGGTGATGTGTATCAACCAATAAGATTTCAAGGTTGCGAGGGTTGGATCAATCAGAATCGAACACGTGTCTTTTTTTTTTTGACTTGCCACCGCAAGTTGCGGGGTAGATTGGAGACGCACCAAACTATGATATTACTTTGACAAAAATCAAAAGGAGTGAATAGTAGTATATATTTTTTATGCACAAAAAAAAGTAGTATATATTTTAATGCCACAAGTGAATTGTAACATTTACGCCATTATGGTTTAAATTAAGGAATAACTTTTTCTTTTTTATCTTTTGAAAATATTGTGAAAAATAAAGATTCTAAATAATTAAATAATAAATCTTGCTAAATTTTATTACATCATTTTGATTTTGTGTGTGTTTTTAGATTTGTAACTATAAATTAGTAAATAAAATAAGATTTGAATACATTTTATAGTGGTTGACAAAATAAAAAGAATACAACTTATAAGAAGATATCGTAGTCAAACCAATCTTGAAAAATCCCTGACTTCTTTATTTGTCTAACTGAATTGATTCGGTCAATTAATTTTTTTTTGTTAAGGAATTAATAACTAAAAATTCTAATTAAAAACTCATTGAAGTCCTAATTTAGTAAATAATTTCATATGTAACATTTAACTAGGAGTTGATTGGTTGTTGTTGTAGATGCCTTCTACAGCCATACATATATATATATATATATTCCAATCAAGCTACAGCAAGCAAAAGTGCAACAAATAAATCTATAGCTTAATTTGTACTGCCAAAAAACATAAACCTACATCTCATTCTAATCACCCTTTAGGATTAGGCATTTTATCCATCAATTTGATTCGATTCTTTATTCATTTTAATTAGATACAAAAGAACAAGTTATTTGTAAGTATTTTGAGCAAAACAAATTCAAAAAAATAATATATATTAAAAGCAAAGAAAATCATAAATACTAAAAAAAATTAGAATCGGATACTCGTTCCGCTCTGACTTTCATACAAATACATGTATATCTATAATTAAATATTAAATTTTAAATATACAAATTTATAATAATTATTTAATATATAATTTCAATATGTTTATTTTAAAAATTATTAAATTAAGAAAATTAATATGAAATGTTTATAAAACTATTTTTATATAATGTTTTATATAAAAATTTAATTCATTTCTAAAATTTATGGAAAATATAGTTTCACTAATCTTTGATTTTCATATTATATTATGTAAAAGATATATTTTGTAAACAAGATTGTATTTTTTAGATTTACTTGTATTGAACAAAATAGACAAAAAATCTGTAAAAAATCACAAATATCTATAATGTTTTAGATATCCTAAAAATCAATTAACGAAAAAGGATAATCAGAAAAATAGATATCCATAAAATACGAAACAAATCATAAAATATTGAAAATATGGTAGTATTCGATATGTGTCCACCCCTACATGTAACGTCTCTCATATCAGTTTGAACATGACACAAGACTACTACGATGTCGTTTCATTTCCCAAGAGAAATTTGTTCTTTAGTTTTGCATTTCAAACATATCATGAACAATTGTCTACTTAAGAGAGAATCCATGAGAACCGGTAATGAATCAAACCAATGATTTCTAGTTGCAATCAATTTTGTTTTTAGGGACATTAATCCATGAGTCATGAAATTGTAGAAGATTTGTTGTTTTAAGAAGATGGTACAACTGGTACAACCCGTAATATAAACATGTAAAACAACATGTTTAACTAGTACAACTCGTGTTTTTAGGTGTACTAATAGTCTAATTGGTATAAATTTGTTATATACCAAATAAGTAATATTGGTTCAACTTCTTCATTATAGAGATTTGAAAATTATATTTGGTTTTCCATATAAAAACAATCAACTAGCCAAATTAGCAAGTGTTTAGAATGATCCCTCCTAAATATTTGAATTTCTAAATATTTTTTTTTAACAATTATTACACCATCACATAAGTTTATAAGTTCCACTTTATACTTTAAAAATCTGTTCATTTGTTTGTCCACTATTTTTTTGAGAAACATACACCTAATGCATTTTAACAAAATTAATGATTTTACAATATGTGATACTAGATAAGTAAACATGTAGAAGTGGTACAACTGAGATATAAAACTATGCTGAAGCTCAGGATTTCATATTTGTTACTATATTGTGCGTTTTTGATATTGATTTTCAAATTTTTGTTTTTCGTATTCTTTCAACTGTGTCATTAGTTCGCTCTTGTTTGCTCATGAACATGGTAGGAAGATTGCAATTCATGGTGTTTAGCTGTTGATCTATTATCTTTCTTTTTTCCTTTTATGCTAGAAAACATACCCACTCAACATTTCAATATCAGTACCTACTCAGGTTCTTCTGTGAGTCATTGCTCTTTGTTATCACTATAGTTTTTAGGTTAAAAATTCTAGGCCAGATCCATTATCCTTTTTCCTCTTGTACTACTTCATTTGCAGTATCAAATAGTTGCATTGTTGCAACAAAAAGACACCAACTGAATACAGAGGCAATGATTTACTCATCGAGACAAAGCTATGGAGAACAAGCAGCAACATTGTTTTCCATCTAGAGGTCTTGTTATCAAGATGGGGCATCTACATCAGTGGAATTTGTAACTGGTCAGCCACTTACTCATCATCATTATTATCGACCATCATATAGATCATCGGACATGTCAGGAAATGTGTTCAAGGAGCTTCTTGGACCAGAATGTTGCAAGAGAGTATGTTTTACATGTCAGCTTGGAGATTTGAGAAGTGTGTTATGGAAAATGAAAAGATGCAGATGTTTGGGTGATGAGGGGGGTTTTGAGAAGGAGAATCTTGCTCTTGACCATTCCCGGTTTGCTGGGTTTGTTAGACCGCTTTGGATGTCAACCGGTTTGGTGGTTTTGGAGTTTAGATCTCTCCAGCTATAACAGTTGTCAATGGAAAGTTTCAGCACTCAGTTTCAGACAGCTCAAGAGGTTTGTCGTGACACCAAAGTTTATGTCAAGAGTCATTGGTTTCTCCAAGTGATCTTTGACCTTAAATATATTTTTGTTTTTAATTCTCTTTAGTCATAAACTTACATTATCATCATCATGTTGGAAACAAAAATAGAAAAACATATCAGTCAAACATTCCTAACAAAACCATCACCATACCAACACTCACATCCTTTGTGCTTTGAATCTTTTTTTTTTCCTTGCTCGTGTTTACGTACATGGAAGAATCTGGACCGTTGGATGATCAGTAAAAAACTCTCAGGAGGGTATTTTTTCCGAGCTGGAGCTCCGACCAGATCCTGAGTTGGTGAAAACAGGAGTGTCTCTAGGCATAGTCACAGCTCCACGACCACTTGCACTGTTTCCCATATCTTTCGTCTTATGAAGCAAAAACGTTCCTGACAAGATCGTCACAAACCCACACAGTTCTGTCGCAATCTTCAAGCCACTCTGAGAAGCCCAATCCTGTAAAACAAACGTAGAGGGAAGTGTTGAGAGGTTAAAAGAAACATTGTTGTAGTTGGGAGACAAGAGAGAGTTTGACCTTGAACATGATCATACTAGCTATAATGGTGAAAGTTGTGAACATGACGTAGTAAACAGGAGATATGACCGCTGTGTTGAATGTATCAAGTGCTTTGTTCAAGTAGTTGATTTGTAGAAGGCAACATATAGTGACTACTAGAATGAAAATCCAAGCGTGGAAGTATTTGAACTGGTTCATCCCTGAGAATGTCAGCTTTATGGCAATGGCCACAGCTTTAACACACATAACCTAAGAGCACAAGAGACAAAAGCTTGAGGAAATATACTTAACAAAAGAGAGAGAGATGAATAAACTTACAGTAAGAGAACCCATTAAAGAGCAGATTCCAACATATACTATCAAATGAGTCTTCCCATAGCGCGGTTCATAGTAGAAGATCAGTACAAGCACCACAACCAAATCACAGCAGAGTACACAAGAAAACCTGATCAAACATTAACTTTGCATATCAGTCTTTGTTGATACCAATGCATGTCAAAACATGTGTTTATTATGATCATACATACCTGGTTCAATAGCAAGCTTCCAAACTTGCTTGACTGATTCTATTTCCTGCTCGTGTGGGGCGTGTAAGACTATCGTTGTAGACCCAACAACACACAGAACACAACCAAGCACTCCAAAGATATGCAGTTTCTCTTTCAAAATGAAATGGGCGAGCACTGCGCTGCATACAATAAGTGTATTTTTTGTTTTTCAAGAAAACCATATAGTTTATATAATCTATTATGATGATACTAGTCTAGGTATAAGAATACCTGAATATAATACTTAGAGCTCCCAAAGGTGTTACTAGAATAGCTGGTGCAAATGCATAGGCTGCAAAATTGGCTACTTCCCCAACAATCACTAAATCAATAGAACCAAAACACACACTTGTTATATCTCTCATTTCAATTTAATTCCTAAGAACATTTTTGCAGCATTTGATAAGGCTTACTTGTTATCATTCCAGCCCACCACCATGGTTCAGATAAGTAACCGTGGCCTCCTTCACCTGATTAGAGATAAAACAACAAACAACAGCAACAATTATTTAAACTAATCTTGCAAAACTGAAAGTTTTAAGATGTAAAAGATTTCAGAAAAGAAAAAGAAACCTGCTCGGACACCGGTTGCACCGGCCTTCTTGAGACCTTTTTTCTTGATGATGAAGCTAGATCCAATGAAAATACTTGAAGAGACTGCTAAAATGAGTCCATTGATGTTATCAGGTGACATCTGATCCATCTTATCTTATATATAAATGTTTTTATATATAAGAAGATGAATCAGCCTCAAATATAGAGACTCCCAGAAGAGTTTTGTGGGAAGAATAAGATTTTTTTTCAACCTGGAGACAAGAAAAAACACCAAACACATTATCAAGATGATCAAATGATTTTTCTGATTTTTATACAGTTAAGAAAGATAAAAGAGCAAAGATTAGCCTCATACAAATTCAGATGATGACTGATTATGTTAATGATTAGCTCATAAACAAAAAAAAGACTATAAATCTATAAAAATACCCAGTGCATAATCAATGGCAGAACACAGAAGTGATAAATATAGAAATACAGAGAGAAAATAGAATCATATTCAATTTTTGAACGAGAAAAATAAAAAGAATGAAGAACAAGAGACAATATTTACTCCAAAAATAGAATCAAATCGAGAAGAAAAATATACGTTTTCAAGTTGTTTAATTTTTTGAAACATTAATGGACTTGTTCCTCTAATTTAGCAGAAGAGATTTTAACGTATGAAACCTCAAAACCCCCTCATATACGTTACCTTTAAATCCCTATTTACTAATCAATATTAATATTAGCACTAAACTCAAACACACGGTTTCAGATTTACATTACGATTGCAAACAAACAAACAAAAACAAACGAAGAATTAAAATTGGGGAATAATACCGCGAGCACGAACGTGTTTCTTAGAATATATATTAGAATTTGAAAGGTAACTCTTTTCACTTTGTCACGTTCTCTTGCCAAAATCAAGAAGATCAAGAAGACGCCATGGAAGGGACAACTGTATTTATAAGTTGTTCTTCTGTTGAAACAGTTTCTAAAAATTAGGGTTTGGTGTGAAGTTAATTCAGAGAGAAGAGAATCAAAGCGAATCCAGCCGATAATGGTGAAGCAACAGCTCTGAAATTGCTAATGCAGTTAACAATCAATCTCCTTAACTATATATATACATGCTTGCCACCTTCTTTATTTGCTGCTTTCCTTTTCTTTTCTATTATTTCCTTGTCAGTTTTATAAATTATTTTAGATTTATATTTCTCTTTCATCAATTTTCTTAATTTTTCCGTTTCCCAAATTGTGATTTTTCTAAATTTTGAAGCTTCCGTTTTGCGGTTTACAAATTTAAAAGAAAAGAAAATCTTAACAGAATCTAAATTATAAACATAAAAATATAAATACTAAGAGAAATATATTAATAATATGAATCTCAATTAATGTTAAAAATATTGTATCTATTATAAGAAACTGAAACATATTAATTTAAGGTTTGTATTTTTTCATTATAAAAAGTTGTGTCTTTTCATAAAGAAAAATTAATTCTATTAGTTTTAATAATTGTATCTTTTCATTATTAAAAATATTTTAGTTTAAAAACTAGTTAAAATATCTCAATAAATGTCTTTCTACAGTTATATATGTCAAGAGTCACATCTTTTCATTATAAAAGATAAATTAATAATAGAAACCCCAATAAATGTTAAAATTGTATCGGTTCATAAAAAAACTAGACATTATTAGTTTTAACAATTGTATCTTTTCATTATTAGAAATATTAGTTTAAAAACTAGTTAAAATATCTCAATAAATATCTTTATACAGCTATATGTCAAGAGTTATATCTTCTCATTATAAAAGATAAATTAATAATAGAAGTCCTAATAAATGTTAAAAAACTGTGTCTTTTCATTAAAAACTGGACCTTATTAGTATTAAAAGCTATGTTTTTCATTATAAGTAAAAATTATGTCTTTTCATAATAAATTGAACTTTATTAGTTTTAAGAGTTTTGCTTTTTTATTATAAAAATTATGTTTTTTCATAAAAAC
This sequence comes from Moricandia arvensis, assembly GCA_905132765.1. Taxonomy (NCBI): domain Eukaryota; kingdom Viridiplantae; phylum Streptophyta; class Magnoliopsida; order Brassicales; family Brassicaceae; genus Moricandia; species Moricandia arvensis. The sequence continues at coordinate 73,111 of CAJHQP010001658.1, forward strand.
TGAACTATATTAGTTGTATATTTTCATTATAAGAAATAAATTAGTTTATTAAATTAATTAAAATATCCAAATAAGTGGCTTTCTATAATTATTAGTTTTTAAAAGTGTTTTCTCATTATAAAAGAAATATCCAAATAAGTGTCTCTCTGTAATTATAGGTCTTTTAATTATGCAATAGAGTGTATTTTTTAATATTCAAAATATACTGTAAATGTACTATTGCAAAATAATTATCTCAAATCTAAAACTCGTGACTTTTTGTATAAAATTTTGAAAAGTTCATGTCTATAAGGCCCCACTGTATGCAGTTAAAATCTTTCACAAATTTATTAAAATGGTGAAGAACAAAATTGTATGCAGTTATAAGCTTACAAATTCTTAAAAGATATTCAAATGAAATGTTGTCAACAAAAATATTAGGAAAGGTCATTTGAATTTTAATAGCAAAAAATCTTAAACGAAATGGAGTAATTAGTCTTAATTTTATTCTATTAGATGAATTATCAAGATATTAACAAGTATATCATGTATTATGTGGTGATACTTGGGAAGGACAAACAATTTGAGATTATTTCAAATATGTAATGTTATATCAAAATATGCTTCTTAATTTGTAGCATGTAATTTTTTGGAAAGACTTTTTTATAGAAGATGCAAATAATAAATAAGTTTGACGGGAAACACGAAATTACATTGAAGGTTTTAAAATTTATTTCAAATTTAAATTGACTTTTTAGTCAATTTTAATGTTTTTTTTAATTTTCCTAGAATAGCTAATAAAACAGAATGTATTGGTGATATGCTAAAAATATGTCAAGTGATAATATATCTTAAAATTATCATTTAATCATGTTTTCGACCACACGTCTTAGGTGGTTTCAAATGAATCATAAATATTCAACTTGTTATAAGTTACCTTACTAATTTAGTAAATGATTAAATTGGATGTGTTTGCTTTTTAATTAGTTTCAAATATTCATTTGTTTTCGATAGTTTTAAATAACTTATCTAAACGGATAATATATATATCTTATTTGATATTAACATGTTTTTAATTATATTACAGCCAAACCTGTAAACAAAATATATTTTTTATATTATTTTGTAACATATATATTTCCTCAAAATAAATTGTAAATAGTCTTTTTATAAACAGTTATATTATAAAATATGGAATACTTTTTTTTTATCAATGAGTTCCTGTGTGATATCGCACGGATTCCTTATCTAATGTTCATAAATAGAATCTCTATATGTATATATCTATTTATGAAGGGGACTTTTAAGAAACATTAAGAACAAATGTTTCAAAACGACGTACAAATGTTTCAACTATTAGTCTCGTGTGTGTTTAAGTTGATACAATTGTTTTGCTTTGTGTTTGTTAATGGATTATGTAATGTTTTTTTCTAACAAAAACGGAGTATGGAATGCAGTAATCAACGTCATTTGTTTACATAATCTTTAATTATCATTTCCTTGAGTTGACTAAACCAATTTGATGATATATAATTGGATCAATCAAATGATCTGAGTGGCTAGTATTGAAAATTATTTCTCAATTATTATATCATTAGTTTGAATGGAATTACAAGTCACCTCCATTTGAAAGTGAGAATCACTTATGGACAGAGGCTAGTGTGATGTTTCATTCATATCCATCGCAATAGAGAGTGAGCTATTATTTGTTATCTTCTACAATGTTGATCGTTCATTGCCGTGGTGCAAAGTGTACGTACTCTGCTTAATGAATTTGAGTTACAATTCAAGATTATTGGCTTCTGGTTTGTCTGACTCTGAAATAGCTGTAATTCAGGTATCTACGGGCATGCCCTGTGGTTCGTTACGTGGGAGTCCCACTTTATACTAAAAATCTAAGCTTATTTAATTGTGAGCATTTACTTCATAAAGCCGAGATCCGGTTCTGTGCTTGAAGTCTCAGAACCTTATCATTCCTTTCAGATGGTTCAGTAAGACTAGGAATCTCATCCACAACAACACTTGCGTTTATCTATAGCAAAGGACAATGTTGACAACATTGACTACATCTCAATAGCCGAGTTATTATGAACGAGAGGTGGATGGAAAACTCTGCGATGCTAACTGTGCCTTGGTCATTACTAGTCTGGACCTCCTATGTATTAACAAATATTTGATTTTTTTTTTTTAATGTGGAATTGCCCAACAAGGGATATAATGACTGCTTGAAGTATGTAACTGAGCCCGGCTTGTCTATCATGCAATGCTATTACTGAATCAAGGAACCATTTATTGTTTGAGTGTGGTTTCATTTTTTTCTCTTTGGACTATTATCGCAACCAGGTGTGGACTGGTACCTTGCGCATGTTGGCTGGAAACGATCAACCAGTTGTAGGCTCTCGTTCGAGTCAAATAGAAAAAATGCGCCTTACACTCCTAGGTTGGCAGAAAACTGTCTATTGGCTCTGGTCAGAACGTGATGCAATCACCACAATCTTGGACAGTCTCAGCAAGAGTATAAGGGAATCTTAAAACATATGTTTGATATCTCTGAATCCTTTGCATCCAAGCATCTAGTTAAGAAATGGTCTTTGGTTTGTATTTTTCATCTTCAGTGTTGAGATGCTTTTGAAAGCTTACGAATGGAATGTATAGTTAGGTTTCTTCGTTGACAAACATTATCTAGAATTCATCAAATTTTGTCAATTAAAAGATTTGTTCTATAAAGATTTGTAAATCTAAAAGTTTTTTGTTATTGTCTAATTTTTTTTTGTTATTGTGGAAGGTGGAAGTTAATTTGTTACCTGTGAGTTCTCATAATATTATTCTAAGGAAAATATTAATTTTTGTTTTGAAACAAGTGTAAAGAAAATATTTTTTTTTTGAAATATCACAAATTGGATATCACAAAAATATTTTTAAATTTTGGTTTTTGGTTTATGGTTTAATAATTATTGTTTACTAGGGGATGAAATTGAGTTTATAAAATTTTATAAATAATTCTTAAACATTTATAAAAATTTACGAGGTTATTTATTTTTTCATCATAATTTTAGGATACATGTATGAAAATGATCATTCTTTATATATATATATATTTGAAAAGTAATATCAAATTTATGGTAAATTGAGAGTTCATACAAAAATATTAATTGTAAAAGATGTATCATCAAAATCGTATTGTAAAATTTAAATGTATCAGTAGAGACTTCTTTGACGATTAAATGATATTGCCAATTGGTAAGACATTACATTGCATCTTCAAAATATCGTATATCTCAATAATTATCTTAGCTTATGTTATCCACTTATTATACAGAAAAAAATACAAGATAAAATTCGCAAACACAATATGAACCTATAAGAAAAAGAAAATAAAGATAACAACTTTTTTTCTTGTCGGCAAATAAAGATAACAACTTTAAAAACTAGAATATGATAATTGATGGGTCCAAGACCAATGGTCCTCTTCCTTTCTCTTTTTTTTTTTGATTTACTGCGATTCGTTATTGCACAACAAGTTTTTTTTTTGCCAAGTCAAATCCGGTTTGATGTTTACTTCCGGTTTAGTTCAATTCATTTATACTCACTTTTGGCATCAAATAATAAAACATCAAAGGTAAACTAAAAAAGTGAAAGAGAGAAAAGGCAAAAAGAAAACATAAAAGGAGAATAAATCTTTTATATTACAGTTGATAATGAATCACAGGTTTCATTCCTTGATTATAAAATCCAACAGCTATGATCTGCTCTCTAAACACTTTCCAGCAAGATCAATCATTTATTACATAACAAACCCCCACTTAATTATATATCCAACTATAACCCCTCTTTCTTTTTCTCATTTCTCCTTCTACTTATCTGTCTATTATAACATACAGCCTGTGACAATTTAATTCCCACACACATTAATGAGTTTTGGCATTTTAAAATAAAAAAGGAAAAATACAGAAATCTATCTGTAAATATATTGTTTTTTGTAAAATGAAAAAAAAAAACGAGCATGTGATGATAGTGAAACAGAGAGATAGAGATTATCAAGCGGAATCATCGGAGTGAGAGTTTTCCTTTTTTACCCTTGATTGTATCCCATAATAACCAACGTACCACTTGACAAACTTTCTCAACCCGGCCGCGAGATCGGTCGTTGGTTTATATCCAAAGTCTCTATACGCTAAGCTCACGTTCGCATGTGTGTATGGCACGTCACCGTTTCTTGGCATTTTGATTAAATGCTTCTTGGCCTTTGTCCCTAACAACCCTTCCAAGATCGAAACTAGCCTCCCGACCGGAACAGGAGATGTGTTCCCGAGATTGTAGACACGTAACTGAGCTGGTCCTCGCTTCTTTCCGCCACTTCCCGTGCTCTTCTCCGCCGTGTCTAACGCACCGACACATCCCTTAACGATATCGTCGATGTAGGTGAAGTCACGCGCCACTTCTTGATTGTCATGAGTTTTGTAGATGTCTATTGATGTGCCGTGGAGTATGTCTTTAGTGAAGAAGAAGTAAGCCATGTCTGGTCTTCCCCACGGACCGTAAACCGTAAAGAACCGGAGTCCGGTTAAGGAAAGACCGTAGATGTGGTTGTAGGTATGAGCTATCTCCTCCCCTGCTTTCTTCGTGGCTGCGTAAAGACTCGCCGGCTGGTCCGTTCGGTGCTCTTCGGAGAACGGGTTCTCGGTGTTGAGTCCGTACACGGAGCTAGACGAAGCCCACACGATCGCGGGCTGAGGGTTAGCTGCTTTAGCGACTTCGAGGAGGTTAACTAGACCAGCGATGTTTGAGCTGATGTAAGACTGAGGGTTCTTCATGGCGTAGCGAACTCCGGCTTGAGCTGCTAAGTGGAGGACGTGAGTGAAAGGGACGATGTCGAAGAGCTTACGCAAGAGAGGTCCGTCGTTGAGATCGCCTTCGACGATGAACACTTGCTGCTTCTCTAGAAGATTTTGTCTTGCTCTTTTGAGAGATGGGTCGTAGTAGTCGTTGAAGTTGTCGAGTCCCAAGACTCCGTCCCCGCGCTTTCTAAGCGCGATGGAGCAGTGGGATCCGACGAATCCCGCTGCTCCAGTGACCAGGACGGATAGTCCATGTTGTCGTTTCGCTGTGGAGGATTGCCTCACGCGCTTCTCCCAAGCGGAGGAGGAGGAGGAGGAGGAGAAGATTCCGGTGGATAAGAAGCTACGTCGGTGGAGATGGTGTGACGCGGCGGCGCGGGTGTCGGAGAGTGGATGGTAGTTGAATGCGAAGAGGAGGACGAGGACGAGAGCGACGAGGAGTGTTGCTCGGAAGAGGACTTTGGAAGAAGCTTTGAGAACTTTGGTGCTGTGAATCTTGCGGAGGTAGCTGTTGTACCTCTCTAGCTTCACCGTCTTGCTTGTATCCACCGTAGCTGACAGGGGCATTTTCGTCTTTTGATATGAACCCTTACTGATTTATATTTGTGTGTGGATTCTTCTCTGGATCCAAGAAGGGGCTCGAAGAAAAATGTGGGGGCTTTGATGGTGTGAGAGAGTTTTGAGCCCTGAAAACCAAAGTGAAGGAAACGATATGATTATAAAGAGAAAGAGAGAGATATTGCTGGTGGAAACCCACTTTTTCTATAATAAATATATAATAGTATAAATAACGAGTTAATACATAAATAAATATGTTTTGTTGTATTTTACCCCAAAAAAAACAAACAAAAAGTATTGTTGTAGTGGTGATGGTGATGTTGGTTTTTTAACACGAGTGTAATTTTACCCGAAATATAAGAAGGATTTGCTAGTTAGGCTTATGCCACATTGGAGAGAATTAGATTGTTCTCCATTTCTTACAGAGTTTACTTTTGATATTAAAAAAAAATGAGTTATATACTTATATTTATAGTCAAGATCTGTTTATTAGTTTTCTCATTACCACTAGATATCAAAGTCGGTTTCTGTATGTTTTTAGATATATACATTATGGTTATGATTTCAAATTGTATTCAATCAAATTCTCATTTTTATATTTTTCATTAATTTATGTATAAAGATAAAAATCAGAAGAGGTATTGATAAACACAGATATTGCCAACGCCAACTGAAATAATTTATTGATAGATATAGATATACATAACCTTAGTGCTCAAATCTAATAACATGTAAGTTTAAGTTACTTTAATTTAATAAGTTGTAAATTAAAGGAAATATTCCATCTGTTTCAAAATATTGTATGTTTTAGAAATTTATACATATTAAGAAAATGTCTTAAATTTTGATTGTAAATGTATTGTCTTTTTAGACTAACTATGTTTCATAACTTTTAACCAATAGAAATTCAATAAATATAATTAATTTTCTTGAAATTTACAATTTGTCATTATATTTAATAAAAGTGCATCAAAAATGAAAAAAATGTGATTTTTAGAAAAAAATATTTTTTTTCTAAAACCTAGATCTTTCTGTAACAGAGAGAGTAGAATTTAATATACTTATATGTTTTCTTAATCAATTTAAGTATATCAAAACAATACTGTTTTCTTAAAATTTAACCCCAAAACAGCACTGTTCAATAATAAAAGAAGCATGTGAGATACGTAAAAAAGAAATAAGTGGATAATATTCGAGATTATAAAACATGAACTAACTAACTGGACTTTCAAAAGAATAGTAGTGTTCATACTTTCTTTTTGTTAATAAGAAGAATACATAATACAATAAGTAAAGTATGGACCTTCGTTGTCAAGGTATAATACCAAATGGTTCAAATAATTAAGGTAGCTTAAACACATTGGTTAAGCAAGAGAACAGGCCCCTTAGAGCATGTCCATCAAGGGACTCTTAAGGGGTTCTTAACCCAAAAAGGTGGTGGGTCCCACCACTTTTTTTAAGAACTCGTCTCTAAAAACCCTTAGTTTAGAACCGTCTCTTGCACTGTTTCGTGGACCCCACTGCCACGTGGCGGTCCACGATTGGTTTATTTTTTTTTTAATTTTTTTTTTTTTAAATCAGAAAAAGTAAAAAAAAAAAAATTAAGAACCCCATAGAGGTTCTTATGGATGGAGATGGTGTTATGTTTGTCTTGTGGTATGAGGGACAGGAAAGTGTGCCCATGTGAATCCCTCCACATGTTCGTATGTGTGAACATCTGAACCAATTTCTTTTTTGCTGGCTTACATTGTGTACTATAGTTATCATATATTGTGATAATGGGGTGGGATCAACTTATTACAAGAACAGTACAGGTTGAAAATAAATGAAGCCTTTTTAGGACAAAAACTACTACTCTTTGTTTCATTTTAAATATTATTTTATATTTACACAAATAGATTAAAAATATTTAATTTTGTATAGTTATGAACTATACAATAAACCATATTTTAGCAAGAAAATATAAAAAATTATATAGCAATTAAAATTAATAAATTTTGTATTAAAGTTCTACTATAATACTTATTTTGTAATAAAAAAAAATTACTACACAATAATACTTAATATTAAATGAAGAGAGTATAAAATAGTAAGATCGCCAGCTTGTTCATAGTCCACGCGTTTTCACAAGAAGATCTAGGTCAATTCTTTTTTTTGTTTGTTAATGTATATAGTATAACAAAGCTGAAAAAATAATGTTAGAGCTAGATCTGATCAGATAACCATGAGTATCGACTTATTGCAGCAACATGAATAAACCAATGAACTCAAATCAAATTTAAAGACTTCCATAGTTATTTCTGCAGCTGGTTTCTAGACTTGCAAAGTTTCAAATAGATATATAAACGAGTTCGAAAGAATCAATTCGCTGCAAGTAAATATTGTACCCATGGCTTATATTATTTCAAAGTAATTTTAAAATTTGGAAAATGGGTTTTCTATCAGTATATATAGACAACCTAAGATGAATCTGAATTTGAAGAATGAAAAAAAAAATATACTCGTTGATCCAGGGCCGGTCCGGAGCATAGGTGAGGTAAGTGACCGCTTAGGACATCATAATTTTAAGTGATCATTTTATTTATATATAGGATATTATAAAAAATTTACATGAATGGTAAAGGCATACAAATTTGTTGAGCTTATAACATCAAAAAAAATGAAAATGTTGGACCGACACTGCGTTGATCGTATATATGTAGCAAAACTAACGATATGCAATATCAGTCTTGAGTACACCAATATTCATTCCTAGCAAACGTTTTTTCTACAAAAAAGGTTATGCATTATGAGTGTTTTTTTCGGCCAACTAAATAATTAAACGAAATTTGAAAACTTATCTTAGTTATTAAGTTTTTAAGTTATGTGAATTTGGATAAATAAAAATGTGAGAATGTTATATATGATATTGAAAATCTTTTAGATATTTTATAAGAACTAATTTTTTGAAAATATCTTTAATATTCATCATTAATAAAATCCTTCAATTTCATTTAACACATAAACAAATACTACTTATTTTAACTTCTTTTTAAAAATTTAATCTAAATTTTTGAAGCTTTTGACATTTTTCTGCATCAAATTTTTTGATTATTTTTTTTGGTAAGCCAAATCTTTTAATCTCGACTGTTTATTTTGGATTTTTTAGTATAAGTAGAAATGCAATTCCTCATTTGTCATTTCATTAATCGAGTATAAAAAAAGCATTGTTTTTCTTCCTTTATCTACTTTTGTTAAAAACTGAGTTTTAATTTCTTTTATAAAGTTTATCTAGTCTTTTACCCGAGATTTAAAAAATTGAACAGCTTTATAAAATATTAATTCGGTGACATATACCATCGTATGATCCAACTTAGTGGTGAGAGAAATGAACAAAAATAAAATAAGTTAAAAATCATAAGTAAAAAAAAGGCAAACTAAGTTCCATTATTACATCTCCGCTTTAGTTCTAAACTTATTACAAAACAGAAGAGACAAAACTTACCTTTTCTTTATCCAATATTCTACTGCAAGATTAAAATACATGTATTTAAATAGATAACTTTGTACTTTGGAAGTAGAAATCTATATTGAAGTAAGAAAATCCAGGAAAACAAAAACAAAAATCAGATCTGTGGTTCGCTTTGACTGATGATATGATACACACGAACCAAATAAAATAATTTCGATTAGAACTTTTACATTTGATCATACATACTGAATAAAAAAACAAGAAAAAAGTGCATGGACAAGTTGGAAGAAACGTTAGGTCAAATTTCAAATCAGAAGATAACTTTTTGGCTTGTAATAAAGTTTATAACGAATAAACATGTGGTTTCTTGATTGTAATCATATCATCATGGCTTTAAAATGTCTAATTCCGAAGCTTCTTTCATTGGATGCGATATTGTGTAAGTGATCACCCGTTATTACTTCTTTATATTTTCCTTAATTTTGGTTGGATGTCAATATTCTCTCTGATTACGATACACGCTAGTTGTTGATAAATTAGATAGCAACTTGACTAGTATTTATAAAATACAAACTCGGGTCTAGTGTGGTAGCCAATACACGCTATAACATTAAGTGTATTTTCTTCAATGTTAATCGAATGAGCTGATAGGGTATATAAAAAAAGGTGCAAAACTAGTATTGATAAAATATAAATTCGTGACCATCAAGTTATTGGTTTAGTGGTAAAAGAGTGTCTAATAGTCACTTCATCACTAAGATTCAATTCTCGGTAAAAGTGACTATTTAGATTGTTTGAGTTTCCGATGAATAGGTGAAACCACTTTTCTGATTACCACAATGAAAAAAGAAATACAAATCCGTGGAATTGTGTATATCTCTCGAGATTCTAAAGGTTATTGTTAAGCAAAATATTTTAATTTAATCTGACTTCGATTTGCACCGGCCTCTCAAAGTAAGCTCAAAACATCGTTTGTTGCTTCGTAGCAGATTCACCATGTTCTTCATTTATTGCAGAAGCTCGTGCTAGTTAGTGTTGTTTGGTTTCGAAGGGAAGGCATAAAGTACTATTTTTTATCACTTTATTTGTTTTAAAGTTATTTGGTGGATTTTAAAGATCGGTATGTAGTGTACTATCCTGTAACAATTAGTGGTATGTCACCGACACAAGCTTCCAGAATTAAATATTCTCCACGATCAGCTCAAATATACTTTAGTTTTAAGCTAATTAATCATATAAGCTGCATGTGTAGAAGTTATGTTTGTGTATGGGATTGATTATCAAAGAACATGAAGACTTATTTCGCTTATTTACTAGTGTATACTTAATACGGACCTAGGTCTTCAGTAAACTCATGAATGTTTGGTTCAGCCGAGTGGGTTTCGAGTATTTCTAAGTATCGGACTTAAGGATGAAAGATCGGTTAGTGGGGACATGTTTTTACCCCTTTTAGAAATGACATGATTTAACTGTAATAGTTGGTTTACAACTCTAGCTTAGCCAATTACTAATCGAAGTTTGTTGAACTAAAAGTTATTAGCTCAATTGAAAAAGATTATGACCATTGTTTCAAAGGTCCCTAGTTCGAAAGATGCTAGGATTAACTATGAATTAGTGATCGAATGGTATATAGTGTTTTAGAATCCCTACGAGACTTAGTTCGAATCCATTGCAACTTAAATTATTTTGACTTGTGATTACGTCAATATGAGCTAGTGCTTTTGGCTAATTAGAATACTTAAAGAAATAGTTTATATGTAGGTTGCACTTCTCATTAAGGATTAATCCAAACTTTAGCTTTGGATATCCTCAAATTGAAAAAGAAAGAAAAAAGATTAATAGATAGAATTAATATTACATGTCGTGGTTTAAGTTTAAAGAAATTACGGATTTCAGTCACAGAAATTCCTAATATTTTAAAAAAATAAATAATAAAATAATAAAAAAAAGAAGTTTTGGGAAGATTCAAGATATCATTTTTGTTTGCAAACTGGTTATAAAAAAAAGTGTCGGTCGTCTCAACCTAATTTCAGGAATTAAAAATTGAAATTAGTCACCAATAATTTGAAAGCGATTTGAGAAAGCCATAGAGTCGCCTATCTATGTCCCTTCCAAGGCTTTTCAGTTGAAAACGGAACTCTTTGTCGGTACAGTTATTCAGTGTGAATGTTTTGGATCGTTTTCATATAATTTTAGAAGTATTGAATATGGCAATTTAATCCAACCAAAACTATAGTATTAAATATTTTCCAAAACCCCAACTGCCTTCGAAGAATATTCCTGGCCGAGGGTCTGAATTTTGGATAGCTGATTAATTCTAAATGAGAAGAACATAAATCTAGTTATTTATTTATTATAAATCTCTTTTTGAAAATATGATGCTAGTTAAGTCCTAGATCCAGTTACAACATTGTTGAAAAAACAAAAACTGGATTTTTTTTCTTTTGACAACAATTAACAAAACAAAAAAAAACAAAAACTGGATTATAAGCAGACATGATATATATTGCTTTGTCAGGAAGAAAAGCTGCAAAGTTTTGGAAATTCATGTCCAGAAAGTGAAAGTATCCAATAATTGTATCGCTAAAGAAGATAACATATTTCTCTTTTTACCAGCTGTGGAAAAAGGCGAAAAAGTTAATTAACCAATTGGGTATATAATATGCTCAGATGACCTTTATACTCATTGAATATTTAATTTAGTAGTACCGTTACAAAGGTAGAATCTTCCAGGTGGGCTTCCATGTGGACTAGAGAAACAGTTTATTAACCTATGGACGAGAGAAAAACTCACTAAACGTTCCTTGTATGCTTTGACTGCGCCTAGCGCCTAAAATTTTTTTGAGAATTTTACAAAAATTAGTTGACAGTTTGTTTTAAGTTTCTTTTTTTTTTAAATTCAGTTATAGTAATATGTAGTTTATGTACGTAATACTCGTAAATAAATTAGATATGGATATTTTACCTACATCCAAAATTTTGAACCGGAACCGATTTAAAAATGCAGATTCGAATCCAAGTCTAGGTTTATACTTAGTTATTAAATCCTTTTATTTTGGACATTCGGTTCTTGGTTCAGGTCCAGATCTTACCCAAGACCCGTATTCAAAATACCAAAATATTTTGTCTATATTAAACATATTTGGATATTTAAGATGTATTTTCAGTATTAAGAATATTATTTTAAGTTTGGGGTTTAGGTTTTCAGATACAATTTTAGGTTTCAGGTAGAGTTTAGATTTTTAGAAACAGTTTTGGTATTCGAATAAAAAAGTTGAGTTTTTTTTGGGGTCGCTGTTCGGGTTTCGGATAAACTTTTGGATATCTTAGAGTTTTTTTAAATTCTTAGATTTTGGATATTTTCAGGTTTTCAAATCTGAAAAAGCAAACATTTTATAAATATTTTGATTATTGACCCGAACTAACCCGGATCCAAAAGAAACAAATCCGAATCTAAAGTGGAAATTTTTAAATACCCAACTAGGTTCAAATGTTGCATCCCTTTCTTCTGGAAAAGAGGTGTAAATCTTAAGGTAGTAGTTGTCAATAACTCGAGTTATCTCCTCCTCTTTATGGCATTTCACGATGTCTGAAATATATACACTCCCTTCTGAATGCACAATATGTCAAGTTGACCGGTTTTGAAAGAGTTTTTGTTAAACCTTGGGACTGGGTGGATGATCTGCTTGCAGAAACAGAAGGTAAATGATGATTAAAATAATTGGCGAGCTTGTTACTAACTACTAAGATCATTACGATGGTCGTTGTGGTAAAGGCTATAATACTCTGAGCATTAAATGTACGTAGTATTAAATTCTTCACTCGTTACTTGTATTTTCTTTTTCCCATACTTAAAGAGTCTTAAGATCTGAAATGGAATTACTTAAGAAGAACAATATAAGATCTAGATCTCCTATTTGATTTTCTTTCTTTTTTATATAACCAACTCTGGTTACATTAATCAAATTCAAGAATGTGAGCTCATCGCGATCGTTTGTTTCAACTAGCATGTAGATATAATACTTTTGACGCATGTGATTATGAGTCGTTTTATTTTATTTATTATTATTTTTTTAATTACCAGAAAGTTCGGACCAAAACTTTAAATCCTTAGGGTCGAACTCCTAATTTCTCTAAGCTCGAAACTATATCATGTAATATTGTTTTCGTTTCAATTATCACTCGAATTAGGGATCCTTAACACAATGGTCAATGATCATTTCCAATTAAGCTAATGACTTCTATGAGATTCGTTTTATTAGATTTATACACTTTTCCTCTATTTATTAAATTAACACGAATCAATCACTTTTCTAGAAATTTTGACTAGAGACAGAAAAAAATCTCTTTCTTTTCTTGATCGCGGGTAAGAGTTTCTAAACACTAATCTAAAATAACTCGAAATAGCCAAAATGGTGGGGTAAAAGTTGACCAATTACAATTATCTTGGCTTTATGCAAAAGTTGAGAAGCCCATCACAACTCTGACTACACACTTCCTTCTTAATTTCACAAAACTCTCATCTCTCTATTTTGTCGGCAAAGGCTTCTTTCTCCTTGATTGAGATGAGACTTTTATCCTTTTAGGCTTTTCTTGTCCCATCATCTCCTCAATTATTGTTGCATGGAAACATTTGTAACCAATCATATATACATACAATGTGTCTTATGATTCATGGTGTCATCGTGTTCCTCAGTATGAAAGATCAATTTCCACTTCATTGTTCCCAATTTTATAGGATAACTTTTTATAACGACATCTACATTGGGAATTTAAGAAAAAAAAGACTCACCAGTAATAACAATATTTTAATGAAAGAGTCTTTTAAAAAATCAAGAGACTCATGTCAAAGTTTCTAGTTTCTCTCAATGCCTATGGACTTAGATCAACCTTATCCATTAAGCTTTTAAAAACAGGTTACTAAAGATAAAATATTATTACTTAATTTGTTTTTGTTTAAATAATAAAAATGAAATATCTAAACCATTGCTGTTTTGATATGTGGGAGGAGAAGTGACAGAGAGTTTTTTTCCCTCGGTGCTCATTCAAAGACCAATTGCTGTATTTCTTTAATATTTTTTTTATTTTAATCTTTAGAAACTCATACTAAATTTGTCGATGGCTGAGCGTGTGTAGTTCTTTTGTACAAGATCAGAAATGTAATTTAGCAAAAAAAAAGGATCAGAAGTGTTGAATAGGTAAACTAAATAACATTAAATCTGAGCATGAAGATGTTAGTTCCAATTATATATGTGAACTACAGCTAGATATGATGATAGATGCCATCAATCGAAGTTTTACAGATCAAATCATTTTTTTGATTGCAAATTGTATGCGGCCGACGTCACATGATTTGTCTTCTTGGTTATATGCATACCACACGGTTATTTTTGTTATATGTCGGCAGATTGGAAATTATGATTAAAAATGACATATGGACTGGACTATTCAATACTTTGATTTCTTTGTCACATGATCACTATTCAATACTTTCTTTAAGAAAATAGGGGATGATAAAATGTACCATACTTTTACGTGAGTTTTGATTCCAAAAGCAGGTATTGAGTTCAATACATGGATGTACTGCTGCGAATATGGCCTAATATGCTTCTTCTTGAGCTTTTGGACCCATTTATTTGTTCAGTATGATATAAATCGACATGTTTTTTTTTTTTTACTATTTTAATTAATGCACGAAATCATCTAGACGTACTAATATCGTGAACCAATTTATGTTTGATATTAAATTGTATAAATGAATGTATTCCCTAAGCTATCTCCTTCAAAGAATTTAATTTAGGACTTGTTTTTGAGAGAAGAAAAAAGAGAATTGATATTGCCTGATAGATGAATTGTTTATGAATATATACACACACAGACATATATATATATATACGCATTTTTTTGTATATGAAAGAGATATTAAGAAATTATTGCAATATGGGATGTGGTTCTCTTGCCCATGTGCCAAGGCAAAGACAATGACTACTCATCATTAACTATGAAATTGAAAATATTACCAATATAATGAACTATGATGAATCATTAGAGCATCACATTATTCCGACTAAAATTCCACTTTATTGCAAAATATCATACTTATTTCACAAACAGAAAGAAAAGGAGTGATAGAAAAAAAAACTGATTTTCATTTTAAAAGCTCAAAATCGTAAAAAAGCAAATTACTTCTCTATCAAAAAAAGATAATTTTGTTTAATTTGGATAAGAAGATTTTTACTTTACAATGATGTGTGAGCAGTGAGCTTTTTACTCTTACATGGATTCTTGTGAGGTCCAACCAATCCAAGGCATTGTTAAGACCATCACAAAACGTAGCACTTGGCATACCTGCTTCTCACCTAGGCCCGCTTCTGCATGCAATGTTCTATAATTTTATATCTATGTGAAAAATATCAGGTATAGTAGTTTTTTCTTTTCTTTTTGCAAATAGTGGTTGCTGTGCTGTGCTTACTGGTCGAGTAGAGAGTTCTTTGAGGAAAGCATGACTGGATCCTGGTTCCAATCCTATCGGTTGCGTTGCAGAAATGGGACTGATTAATTTGAGTCTGGCCCAATGAGACTTTTGTTCAACTGATTTCCATTAGTAAACTAAGAAAACGCATACGAAACATATAAGGCGCCATGCATCTAAGTTCTAACACATATAATCCATACTTTCATGTAAAAAGTAATAAGCTAACATGAAGCAGTGCCGGCTTTGGACAACAACCGTAACAAGCTTGGGTTTGCAGCCCCATTTGATAAATATTCATCATCCCTAGTTTATAGATAATCTTTGTTAGTCCAGTGGTTTAACTTATTAGCTCATGGGTTTGGGCGTTTCCTTCATTTGTTTGATTTTCTGAACTCACTATTTGTGTGGATATACGGTGGCCTAGTTGTCAAAAAAGTACTAATTTCTTATAAATTATAAAATGTAAGCTTATTGGAGGATCTAGAGTTATGCAAGCAAAATATGATGTAATGGATGATTTGATGAATGTTAAGAAAACTCACTAGCTTTTTTACGCTAGTAACACAATTACATCGTCGTATAATATTTAATTTTATTAAATATGATAATCAACTCCTTGTAGTTTATGCGATATTAATGAACAGTTTTATAAATAATAATTTCATCAATTAGCTTTGCATCCTATAATTTCTAAAAAATTTGTATTCTCTGTGATTCAAACCTTAGACTTAGTTATAAAAGCCTTTAAATCTTAAGTATTAGGCGACAATGCTTCCACTACTCACTACTTTGTTAAATCCATTTTCTTTTTCTTTTTTTGTGGCCTTTATAAATTAACAACTCTATCATTAGAACACAAACCTTCTACAATTGGAAAACCTGCGATAAGACCAGTTAAACAGAAAATCCGACTTGGATCAGGTGAATAGGTTAAAGATCGACCGACTCAAACACAATATACAACTAGATTTTAACCCGCACGTCCGTGCGGATATTTTTCAATTTTATAAATGTATTTGATATTATTAAAAATATTTTATTTATATAATTTTAATTTAGTGCTATATATTGTGTAACTCTATAATTATTTTTTTATATTTCTTCTTCAACACTATTTATATATAGTGATTTGTTTAAAACATTTTAATTTGTTATTAATTTTTATTACTTACTAATATATTTTCTAGTTAGATACAATAAAATAACCATATGAAATAATCAAATAAAGAATCTCTTTCAAAATATGTTTTTTTTCTTTAGTTTATACATTTTCATATATATATTTTTTAAATTTTATTTATTTATATTATTTAAAAGAAATCTATTTAATATGTATAAGAAAATATACTTTAACATATATCATTTTAGTGTTTTACGAAATTTATAAGTAAAAACACTGTTTTGTTTAAATAATATAAACCTATTTTTAGTAAATTTTATACATAGTAGTATCTATCATATTATTTCATTAAAATTTATTGATATATGATATTTTTTGGATGTTATGATATTAAGTTTTATTTTAAAAAATTAAGACTTCATTGATTTAAAAGAAAATTTCCAACATATTTTTTATAATTAAAACAAAAATAAATTTAAAATTAAAATTTGATTTGACATTAATATTTTAAGTGAGTTGCTAAAATACCATAATTTTCTATTGATATTTTTTAAATAGTATATGAATTAAAGTTTATTATATATTATTATATTTTTGTATACAAACATTTTAAATAATATATTGTTGAGAGTTTCAATATAAATAAAAATTTGTAGATATATAAGTTTAACATATGTTAATACATTTATTTTTTATAAAGCTATTATACAGTTTATGAATTTTAGCCTATTTTAATGATGATTGATGATTTATTTAAATGAAAAACTTTACAATTTAAAATTTGTTAATTTACCTATTTAATATAATTTTATCATATTTAATTCATGTAACACTTCTATTTTCATATAACCCAGAATATATTTATAGAATTTATAAAAAAAGTAGAATTTTTATTTTCTTGTTTATAATAAAATTTTAGTTAACATTGATTTATAATAATATTATATAACTAATTACGAAATTTATTAATGTATTATTTTATAAAAATATTTAAATTCTTAAGTAAGATTTTGTTAGATTCTTTCTCAACAGATTTTGTTATAATTAAAAAATAAAATTCAAATCTTTAGTTGGTTTATTATTGATGTAAATAATTAAATATGTCATATTAACTAATTTTTGAAATGGGCTAATTACTATTTGTTAATAGTAGATAAAATTTTAAAATTTGTTAATTTACCTATTTAATGTAATTTTACCATATTTAACTAATGTAACACTGCTATTTTTATATAATAGAGAATATATTTATAGAATTTATAAAAAATAGAGAAGAATTTTATTTTCCTGTTATATAATAAAACTTAGTATATTACTATTCAAAACTATAAAATAAATTATTTTATATATTTGTGTAATGTGAAAATTTTATGTATACTATATTTATTATTAATAATTCAATCTTAGAATTTACTCAATTATATAAAATTAATAATTAATATTTTTGGATAATTCTTATTATTATTAATTTAATCATTTATCTGATAAAAATAATTTAAGTTTATTTTATTTTTGGATAACAACACATATAATATCAAATTATTTTTTATTTAAATAACTTTTAGATTTGGATAATTCTTATTACTATTAATTTTAATCATTTATCTGATAAAAATAATTTAAATTGTTTTTATTTTGAATAATTTATATATTTTTATTCATTAAGGGGCATAAAACAATATTAACCACTCTAACTTTTAACGTGAGAGCTTCGTTGCCAAAAATATAAACATATAGATCTGGGCTTTTAAAACATAGTTGGGCTTTAGACAAAGGCCTAATAGAGTAATTTGTTGAAGTGAAGAAGAAATAATATTAATTGGCGTTGAACCGAAAGTGGTTTACACTAGGGGGTTTGGGTTTTTAGAAAACCGACGCCGTTTTCGAAAAAACTGGTTTTATAGACCGGAAACCGGTTTGGTTCAAATCCCGACAAGCCCTAAAGAGCTTGTTCTTGTTACTATCTGCAAAATCGACGACGAAGCCGACGACGAGAGACGTGCTCAGCTATCGATTTTCCCAGGTTTCGATTATGATCTCTTCCCCGACCACCTTTTTCGATTTAGGGTTTCTCCACGCCACAGAAACTCTTTTAATTTCGGAATAAATGTGACTTTTTTTTTTTGTTAATTCGAGCATTGATTTTATCGGATCTTACATTGGAGTATAGACATCTTGAAAACTTTCGAAATGGGTTTACTTGACATGTATTGTAATGGGTTTATCGTTTCCAGACATCTAAAAATGGCTTTCTGCACCAAACTCGGGATCTTACAACAAAACACAAGTGTTTCAGTTACATCAATGCTCGGTTCTCTCCGTTGCATGTCCACAAAGCTTTTCATTGGTGGTAATAAGTCTAACCACTCATGGTTTCATTTCATTGTCATTTTTAGTTATGTATCTTTGTTTTGTTACTGTGTATTAGCTTTGATCTTCTCTTGTATTAACTGTTGAATGCTTTGGTCCCAGGCCTATCACCCGGAACTGATGACCAGTCCCTGAAGGACGCTTTCTCTACCTTCAACGGAGTGTCAGATGGTAAGCCCTGGATCTTGCTAATCTTTCTTTTTACCTGTTCTGTAATAGAAGGTGTTTTTTTTTTTAATGTTGAAACCATTCAAGTATGTGCGGTTGGGTTTAAGCTTAGTCATCAGTGTATCATTAATGACATGTGTTGATAAACATTTGTAATATGATGTGTGTGTTTTGCTCTGCTGTCCCTTGGGATTTCCACTGTCTTGCTGACTGTGTTTAATCTTGTGTATTTAACATAAACCTTGTTGTGTTCTTTGGTTCTGCAGCAAGAGTGATGACAAACAAAGTGACTGGGAGGTCTCGAGGTTATGGATTTGTTAACTTCACCAGTGAGGATTCTGCCAAGTCTGCTATTTCAGCTTTGGATGGACAGGTTAGAATACAAAAAGGAATCACCTATCATAATTACATTTATTATTGTGTTGTATTTGCTAATTTGTGGTGAATCAATTAGGAGTTGAACGGGTTTAACATCCGTGTGGATGTTGCAAAAGAATGGCCAAGCTTGCCATTGTCTTTGGAAGAGGGTGTAGAAGATGGGAAGAAAGGCAATAAGATGGTGAGCCGATCTGTATGGAAAGATCCTTTCGTCGACGCATTCTTGATGAAGAAGAAGAACGCAGCACTGAACAGGAAGATATGGTCGAGAAGATCGACCATTCTACCAGAGTATGTTGATTCGTCTGTGAGGATCTACAATGGCAAGACTCATGTGCGTTGTAAGATCACAGAAGGGAAAGTTGGGCATAAGTTTGGAGAGTTTGCGTTTACAAGAAAAGTGACTAAGCATCCTAGAGCTGAAGTAAGTTCTTGAGAATAAATGGATCAAGATGAGAGGATTGGTGGTGAGGTAACTAGAAATGAATCAAGAGATTACGAGCTTAGAAGTGTTTTCTGTTTTGCTATCGACTCTGGATTCGTGTGAGTGCTTCTGAGTCCTCAGATCCCTGGATGATATCTTACAATGTTCATTTTCTGAAAGATAGGAAACTTTTGTAAGACATTGATCCTTGAAAGTGTTTTTGTTGTTGTCCATGATTTTGAGAGGCTTGTTTTTTTTTGTTTTCCTTTTTCTGTTTTATATCATCTCAAAATGGTGCAATTAACTGATGTGGTTTTACTCACTTTTACTATTCTTGAAGTTTCATATCAACAGCTAAGAGCCGGTCCAGAGTTTTTGCTAAACCTTGGAAAAAAAAATAGGATACTAAAATGTCTAGTCTACTTGTAGAGTCTATCTATCTCATCCTTATATCGATCAACCACCTTGTCCCGTCTTATCTTCATGGTCGGTGTCATGAAACCGTTGTCTATCTGCAATGATATTTCATAGAACATTCACACAAGGTTTCAATCTTCCAATCGCTTATAAGGGAGACATCAATGAAAAGCTAACAAAAAGGGTGACAAGGGTTGTACGTGAAGGGCTCCTCAACGATGAGAACTGGACCTACTTGAATGAACATTCTGATGTCCTGCATAACGATTTATACATACAATCCATTATTTCTCCCTTTGACTTAACAAGCTAGATATACATTGGGACTATGTTCTTAAGAAAAAACTCTATTCATTAGAGTTGAACCGTTACCATTTCCTCAGTTCTTCGTAGACCATACTCGTTAGTGTCTCCTTGCTAAGTTCGTTGACTTCAGGATCTACTGGTGAAATTCTGTTTTTGGCTACTCCTTCTACTGCTTCTTTGTTTGGGATAATGATAGCTCCAAGGCGACGTTGATCCTGAGAAGCAATCAAATACGGAAAAAGTAAATAAGTGAAACATCTAACACAGTTGTTTCTAACTCAAAGTACCTGTCCAATAACCACTATTTGTTGAATCAAACTGCTTCTCATAGCTGCTTCTTCTATCTCCAATGGTTCCACATTTTCACCTACAACCATCCAAGTGCCCCATATATCAAAAGCTTTTAGCAAAATACTTTTACACCAAGGCGGTCTCAGTTCACTTGGCTCATCTAGAATCTTGATATATACCTGTGGAGAGTACAATGGTGTCCTTGGCACGGCCTTCAAGAACGATGACACCTCCACAGCTACGACTCCTCCCTGTTTGAATGATGAGGCGCTATCCAACCCATGTCTCCAGTATCAAACCATCCATCTTCATCTATAACTTGCTTGGTGGCCATTGGATTCTTAGAAAAAAAAAATCAACAGAAAAGTGGGTTAAGATGATCTAATCACCAAACCTAAAACATTCATCCTTTGTAGAAAGTAGTGTGTGTGTTCACCTTATAGTAACCTTTCATAACAGGTGGGCCTCTGACTTTGACAATGCCTTTTGAACCAGGTGGAAGAACAGTACCAGTCTCTTGATCCACAATTTTGAATTCTGTATCTTTAATAGGATGCCCAACTGAGCCAAGAACCTTCATACAAGAAAACACAATATTAACTAGTTGACATACTCCAAGAAACTATATTAAAAAGTAAGAAACAGAAACATATAGTAGATAGGAGAATCTGTAATGCCCTCTGAACACTGCTTTGTTAGATGGATTCTATTGTAGCTCTTATGGACTAATTGTAGCCCAAACATTTGGTGCAAGATGGTAGCTTATTGGTCCAATGATCTCATAAGGAAAGAAAATGTTACTGAGGTGAATGCTTAAAAAAGCATACATTACAGCTAAGCCTCCGGGCAGAGACAACAGGTGAGGTTTCTGTCAAACCATATCCATTTTGTACATTCACACCAATGGCCTGCACCAAGAATAAACTATGTTTACATATCCACATAGTACCTTGTTTGCATTGCAGAAACAGAACGTTTATCTCTAAATTTCAAGAAATAATATTGGCGGTCTAACCTCAAAAAACTTGTCAATATGCATAGGTAGACTCCCACCTCCACTAACACCAGCCTGGAAAAAAACAAACAAGTCAGTCTTACAATTTTTCTTGTAAGTTATGTGAATTTTTTGGGGCTATAGATATAAAAATACAAAGAGAAATGAAGTAGAATGT
Organism: Moricandia arvensis; assembly: GCA_905132765.1. Taxonomy (NCBI): domain Eukaryota; kingdom Viridiplantae; phylum Streptophyta; class Magnoliopsida; order Brassicales; family Brassicaceae; genus Moricandia; species Moricandia arvensis. The sequence goes on from CAJHQP010001658.1 coordinate 95,058, forward strand.
TGTAATACTACTACCTTTGTTATTCCAATAGACGAGCGAATCTTTTGTGGACAAGCTTTTCAGCCAGCATATGCAATGGCCATAGGACAAAAGCAACTACTCTCGCCCACAACCAATCCACCAAAGCAACAATATACACTGGAGGCTTTTGGTTCTTTGTCAAACAAAGACCCTGAACACATTACATAGCAAGTAAGTTACCAATGGTTCCAAGCATCACAAATAGGAACAAGAAATGCTGAAAGAGGCGACATCATCTTGTGGTCACCAACCTCATAGATTCTTCTCATCTCCGCATATGCTAGGCTGACTCTGATCAATGTATGCGCCAAAAACTTACGAACAGGAGAACTTGTAGCAATTTGCTTTTGTATCCCGCTGCAATTCTCAAAAAGAAACTGTTTAGCTTAGAAAAGAATCTTGTGAAACAGTTTAGTATATACCTGTAGAGTGTCTCATATACCAAAGGAACTGAGATAAGATAGTGTGGTTGATACCGCTTGAGATCATCCTATACCAAACATAAAAGGAAAGGTTCCAATATACAAGAATATGCAAAAATTTACATCTTCTCTCATTTTCAAGATTAAGATGCTTCTTGAACATGTCACTGTGTAACATATAGGCAATAGCATAGAGAGACTTACCTTTAAGAACCTTATAGAGGTATACTTCTGCTCAACTCCACATGTAAATATGAAATATTCACAAGCCCTTTCATAAGCATGCCATGATGGTAACATACTTAGAAACCTTTCCCCAGCTTTAGCAGGTACAAATTCAGATAAGTTTCTTATCTGTCAAGTAATCCAAGAAACTATAAAAAGAATGTAATAGCAAACTCAGTTTTGTGTAAATGATGTGACATAAAGATTGGTTTGAACCTGGTGTAACAGATTCTGATGAGTAAGCATAACACCTTTTGGATTACCAGTAGTTCCACTGGTATACATGATCGTGGCGGTATCATCTGGACCGATGAACTCATATTCATACTTACCAGCATCACTGGATCCTGCAGATTTTGCACGTCTCTCCTGTCCTAAGTTTTTGATTTCGTTGTAACTATAGGTTGGTGTCTGCCTAGTTGATGTAACCAGTGAAGATTTGTCACCCCATAGAAGAATCACAAACTTTAGAGATGCCTTGTAAGAAAATGTATCAGCAATTCGGTTGAAAAACTCAGGGTTATCCACAACAAGACCTACACTGCAAGACAAAACAATATAAGTTATCAAAACCAAATATTTTAGGAATAAAGACAAAAGACAACTAAAACCAGTAGCTACATGAAAATCAGATAGAACACATTGTAATGAAGTACCAAAGACTTTTGACTCGGTCATTCAAGAACCTACTTGTGTAGTTAAGCCTCTATTGGAGAGACACCTAATCAAGATTGTGGACCACTATGAAACCACATGATATCTCTACAGGATGTTATATGAAGTGACACAACTTCTAAAATTGGTTTCATGAGATACTCACTTGAAACAACAAAAGAACAAAAAGGTTAAGGTGTAACCTCTCTGAGTGACAGTATATCTGCAACAACTCTTCAACAGAGGATCTGGATCCTCTAACAACATTTACTGCTCCTGTCGCCATTATCCCTGAGTAGTAAAGATTACGTGAACACACCAATACATATCTCCACAGGTAATGGTTAACGTGTAAGTTAAGTAATCAGTGTTCCACGGTTAAGGCTCAAGCATCAAGCACGTACCTTGATCAGCAACAAGCCACCGACAGGAGTTATCAGCGAAAAGTGCAATCTTCTCATCTGCTTTGACACCAATGGCTCGCAAGCCCTCAACAAAGTCCAATATTTCTTGCTCTAACTGCAGTTTTAAGATGATTGATTAGCAACAAATTCTAGTGTAATTATTAGTAATTACCAACCTATCTTGGTTTATATGATCAAAAAGTGAACAAACAACAAACACCAAAGGACATGCTTAACAGTACTCATTAGAAATGTAACAATCTTGTTTTGCATCTGTTTCAGAATGTCTATACAACACAGAACTAATATATGAAGAAATCAAGGTGAAGGCCTCTTAACAGTAAGGTTCCATTAAACCATCAGAAGCATTGCTCACTTAACAGTAAGGTTCCCATATTCATGTTACATATGATGTAAACATGCGTTGTAACTCCTAGTTAGGCCAAAAAAAAAACACCTCTGTTTCGAAAGTAGGATGATCTTTACTTAAGTGACTCACGCAATGAGATGCAAAAGCACTGCTAAATATAAAAAAAAAATGTTACCTGTCTGTAAGTGAAAGTGGAAGGAGGGTCATGATATGGATCAACCACAGCAACTCTGTCACCATACTTCTCTGCAGATGATCTCCATATATCAGGAACAGCCTTCCATTCATTAGATCTCAAAACAGCAGCAGTATCACCCTCTGGTACTGTTAAGCGTTCCAAGAACTGTGAACAACGCCCTACCTCCTTCTCCTGAACCTATAAGAATTGTACACAAGATTTTGATGTTACAGATCATTCAAGAAGTGATTTATCTTTTGTAAGACCTCTAAACTAGGTCTGTTTTTTGTGCAACAGCTAAAGTTGACCACCCCAAAAGTCAACCCTCAGCAAGATAATATTTAACATATGAATCGGTTTTGGAAGAAAGAAAAGAAACAAGAAAGGGAACTTGCCGTGGACTCGCAGTGAACACGAAACCTCAGGCGTGAAGAAACACGTGTTCGGCGGCGGCTAAAACACTTGTAGTTCCCTGAATCTTGAGACTCCCGAGGAGAGGAGAAGAATCTTGAAACGAGAATCGAAGGTCCCAGGGACGTTGACGCCGTCATGGCTGAGAGAGAGAAAGAAAGAGGTTACTGGTGTTGGCGTGAAGATGATGAGAGAAAGAGAGATGAAGAAGAAAAGGAGGAGAGGAGCGTGACGATATTGTTTGTGATTACGATTTTCACAGGAAGAAAAGGAAAAAGAAAAGACCAGTTGGTTGGTTGGCACCGCTGCAGAAGCATGGCAACTTCACAGGATTTACTAAAAAAAACAAACAGAGTCTAATACTTTGCACACTTTTAAGATATTTATTTATTTATTGTGAAGATGAGATGAATCCTAAAATTTATATTTAAACCTAAATTACCGTTGTTTGTGTGTCGTCTCTTTACACTATAAATCTTAAGAAAAACCTATTATGTATTATTCATTCCCTAAATGTAATTCTTAAATGGGCAAATCTATAATTCTTTTTAAAGTTTTTCTCACAAAAATAACCTTCAACAACAAAAACGACAAAACTAACTTTTTTTTTTTATTTTAAAAAAAATAATATTTTTTTTTTAATTTTTTTCAATTTTAAACCTCATCTCCAAAACCCCACCCCATAACTCTAAACCCTAAATTTAGATTAGTTAACCCAAAGGGTATAAATATATATTTATACTCTTTAATAAAGGTTATTTTTGTGATTTTCTTCCTTAAAAGTTATTTTTGTGACAAAAACTTTTTAGGTCTATCTTAGGGTATTTTTCTTTCTAAATTTGGTGATTGCTATCTAATTTTATTTCTCTAATATAGTACTCAATGTTTATTTAAAACTTAATAAATTTTAAAAAGAAAAATTAGTGCAGATTCTTTGTTTTTGAAACATTTTAATATTTTTTATGTGAAGTTGTAAAGGAAGTCCAATATTTATTTTATATTTAAACCTAAATTGATGTTCTCTTAATTAAAGTGTGTAATCTTTTAAATGTAAATTTCATTTTGTATAACTAAAATTAAATAGAAAATACATTATAAATTTTTATTAATTAATAAGTTGAAACATAAAAATCCAACAAAATAATTATATAATCATGGTCGAATGGTACGGCATGTTTGGAAAGATGTTAAAGATCCTAACTCAAAAAAATAAAATAAACCAATCGTGAATCGCTATGTGTCGTGAACAGTGCAAGAGACAATTTTTTATTAGGGATTTTTAGAGACGAGTTTTTAGGAAAAATGGTGGAACTCACTATTTTTTTGGGTTAAGAACCCTTAAGAACTTTTTGATGGACATGTTCTTACCATGTCATAAATATCTGTTTGTGGGATCATGCAACGAGATATCTAATTATTATTGCAAATAATAATTTTTATCTGGAGTTAGTGGATAAATTTCCAAAAAAATTAGTCAGTTGAGTTTAGTCGGGTTATCAAAAAAAAAAAAAAACAAATAAGACAAGAATTTTGTTTCTGAGAAAAAGGTGGTCCTCTCATGACTCCACACTTTACGTTTCTAGTTTGTAGACTGTCTCACGGCTCCTATATATCGTTTGTGACGCACAGGCTTCAACAGAGATGGTCTTTGTTTTCCACCGAAACAAGAAAACGTGGCATCGCTTCTCCCGCAAGCGAAGTTATTAATAAACTATTGATTCGTTTCTTGAACTCTCACGGTTCTTTGCTGCTTCTTTTTCTTTGAGTCTGTGTTTTTAGTAAATGTATAAGGACATTTTTTCGTATGTAAGGATTAAAGACGAGTAGTTGGTTGGCTGGTTCAAATGAGACCCATTGTAAGTTATTGACTCAAAATTCGTAAAAAGTAATGCTAACGAATGTTCAGTTATTATTAATTAAGACAAATGTAGAGCAAGATAAGCATGGCGTAGCAACTTTTTTTTATGTTTGAACCGGAGGGTACCTGGGTCAAAGGCCAACTAAACTTCCAAAGAGGACAAATCGACTAGTCTAGTTCTAAATTTTCAAATGAGGTCTAAAACCATTTCTAATGATGTTTTATTTTCTACTTTTTACTTCATTTTAAAATAATTTTATTTCATTAATATTTAATTTCTTACTTTAGAATAAATTTATGAACAATGTTGATTTAAGTTTAAAAATATTTTGTTCACATCTTCATTTTTGAAGATAATTTTTTTAATTATAAATAAGACTTAACTTATACTTATTATTGTCTTTTTCAAAATAAATTATATACATTATACTATTCAATTAATACCAAAATTTTGACTATTATTTTCATCTAATCATATGTTTATACCGAAGAACATATGAATATTCATTTTAAATTTTTTTTCTCAATTAAAAAGAATCGCTGATAAATAAATTCATCTCTTACATCTAAACACTTTTATTAATTATTCATAATATATATGGTGTTTTTAACAAAATATGATGTTTGTATTGGTTTATTCATGTATATTAATTAGTAGTTGTCTTTGATTATTATTAAGAGAAATAGTTGGGTAGCTTTGCTAAACATGAAAAAGTATAAAATGTTTTTAATAACTTAATGATAAATTTAAAAATAGATATATTTGGAATATTCTTTTTTGAAGGAAGAAATGAAATAAATCATTGGAAAAAATGATAATTTAATTCTCTAACAATAATCAAACACAAAACCGATGAATATTACGCATTCCCCAAGTTAGCCCTTACTAAAAGGCTACCACTACTTGTTTCATGGCGTGGCAACTTCAGAGATTATTAAAAGACAAACAGAGACTATATACGTGAACTTATTATCATTCTCTTACAACTTTTAACATTTATTTATCGTCTTGCTCTTACCTTATAAACCAAGCTATCCATAAGTATGATGTTTAAAAAAATCTACCAAAACTTAATGTTGTTTCTGAATTGGTGATTGTGGATGGTTTGATTCATTTGGTTATAACTTTCCCATAATGTCATATCATTTCTTCATTATTTTTAAAAAACACAGATAAAATATGAGATAATGTAATCTTTGTTTTTAACATATTAGTAACAAATTTTCGTTGTTTATTTAATCTTTCTCAGCAACAGAAAACAAGGAGTAAAAACTTGGAAATAAAGGAAACTGATAATTATCAAGAACAAGATTTGACTTGAAAAATATTAACGATCCAGCTTTTGATCCTTCTCCATACTACTTCACTCTTGGGGAACTCTCAGAGGGTAACGCTAGGGAACTTGCAACGTTCATTTCCTGTAGAAAATAATCATTAAAATCACAAAATATATTCAAATTATTCCAACTGTTCCATAAGGAAACTACAACTACAATTAAGGGTATGTTAGTATGTCTAGTATTTTTAGAAACTCACCAGGGTTGGTCGTGGTCTCACGAGCCAAGCCGTTGAAGTAACACCGAGAGCTTTGGTTCCTGAACTGAGCCCAGTACGAGCTAAACGCATAGCTTGCATGCCAAGTAATCGAAACCGGCGCATAACACTCTCTTCCCGGCGCCAAAGCTGCACACGTGGCGTTACTTTGTCCGCAAGCAAAGCTAAGCTCATGTTCTAACTCAGCCTCACTAGCTCCTTCGACCGCCACACACCAGACACTCCCCTTGAACGGAACATTGTTACTAGGTTTAGGCAATGTAACATTACTAGGAACCGGTCTTGTCCCGCTGAAATCGATTTCATAGATCCGTGTACCGTCAGGGTTCAAAATCCCCCAATGCCTCTCTGTTCCCGAACCGGGTTTCTGGTTTTCATTAAACAATGAGAACAAAAACGTCGGTATAGGTGAACCGGGTCTAGCTGGTGTACCGAGAGGCGGGTTAGCAGTCATTTTCTTGATCAAATTCCGGTTATAAGTTGCCGCATTGAGAACGTTAGCTCCGGTTTCGTCTATATCACCACCATTAGGCCACCCGGTTTCAGAGATTGCGAGCCGGACGTTTGGATAACCGAGTTTGGTCATTGCGAAGATAACCGAATCGAGCATCTGGTCTAAGAGATTGGTGTAAACCAAACCGGTTTGTGGGTCGGTATAAGTTGAATTCGATTCAAACAGAGCGAAATCCAAACGGTGGCTAACCGGGTCAGTGGACCAAGTGAAGTAAGGGTAAACATCAAGGAACAAGAAAGAGTTTGTTCCGTTGAGAAACTTCAGCAACGGTAACATCACCGGACCGGCGAGTTCTTCCCGGAACGCACCACTCGACGGAGGAAAACTCGTTCGGAGAACATCCATGGCGAGTGGTGTCCCGACTTTGATGTTGTGAATCCCTCTTGCTCTAAGAGAAGTCACGATTTTACGCATGGCAGGGACAAGACTCGTCCATGTTAGCTTGTCTTGGTCGGAGCTGTGGCTGAGAAGCTCGTTTCCGACAAGGACGAATCTGATTCTTGTTTGTGGGTAGTGAGCAAGGACGTTGGTGTTGACCCATTTGTCTGCGGCGGCTTGGTCGGCGCCTATGGGGATGATTTGGTTGTTAGGGACCATGATTGTGACGTAGAGATTGGTCTGAGAGAGGACCATTAGGGTTTCGGGGTCAGCGTCGTAGAGTTTGACGTGGCCTGCATTAATAGATTTGATGAGGTTGATTGATTGGTAAGGAGATGGGAGATTGTTTCCTAATCTTCCGTAGTTGATCCCAATCCTGCTTGCAAGTGATAAAAATGTTTTGTTGTTCGGTGAACCTATTGTGTAGCGACAAGAACCTGTAAAAAAAGAAGACAAGATTATGGTAAAAAGTGAAGTTTGGTCGTTGAGTTATAATATATAACTGCAATGAGTAATGAGACTTACTTGATAGAACAATGAGAGTGAAGAGGAACAGAGCAAAAGAAGCCATTGGAGAAGAAATGTTGTTGAGATGAATTTAGGATGAAGGAGAGGAGACTTGTTGAGGGGTATTTAAGAGGAGATTATGGGATTGTGTTTAGGGATTAAGATATAATCACTCATGCAAGATAAGCCTTTGATCAAACTATTAGTTGTTTCTTGAACTCTCACAGTTCTTTGTGTTTCTTTTTGTTTTAGTTTTTAATTTTGTGTCTTAGTGAGTATGAGAGATTAAAGAAAGACTGGTTGGTTGGCTTGTTCAAAGGAGACCAAGAACCGGTATGTCAAATTATTCACTCAAATATGTATATGTAATGCTAATTGTTCTTCGCTTCTTTTCTTTATTGATTCGTGAATTATTGCTCATCAAGAAAAAATGTAATTTACATGAAAAGGAAGACATGTTGTTATTTTATTTTAAAAGCATTAATGTGCATTTTTCCATTTTCAAGTTTTATAATTGAGAATTTGTATTAATTTTTTTTTGAATTATACAAGGATACTCCGACCTCTACTGAAATGGATCAAGACTAGCCACATGTTAGGAGTCTACGTTTTTGGCCCACGTATTGGTTCATGCTGAAATTTTAATTCCTCAGTGGTCAAGACTCGAATCCAAATGGCTTCATCGTATTAGATTTTGCCTTCAAGTTAATCAACATTACACCACAAGCGCCGGTTATTAATTTATAGTACATTCTCTCCTTTAAAACATAATTTTAAACATCATAAAATATTTTCTAAAAATAATATAAATATTTTATTTATATCTATCTATTTTTTAGATGATTACATAATTAATTAAATAATATAAATTGAGATATCTTTAATTGACTCAAAATACTTTATAATTAATATTATTGAAATCATTTATTCATTTTTCATAGTATTTAGTCGACTATATATATCTTATAATTACAACAAACATAAAAATATCTATAAACAAAATTTTAATTATATAATATGACTGCTGGAAACAATCACATAAGAAAACTTGATATTTATTATAGTAGATATTAAAAAGGAAATTAAAATTATTTTTTGTATATAAGCATATTTTTATAAAATAGTAACAAAAATATATTTTTTTAAATTGCATAACCCATGATATTTTTAATGAAATAAAAATAGTGTACTTTATCATGATTAAAAATATTTTTAATTAATATTTCGTTTTTTTTTTAATTTTAATTTTTTATGTTAGCAGATTCTAATATACTCATAATCAAAATAACCAAGCAAATCTAGTTTCTAATGTTTAAGATTATTTCGGCCTCATCCTTCATATAAGATTTTTGCAGTCAAAACAAATAATTGTGTAAGGCGGATTTTATATTTTTCTGAAATAAAATGGAATTATAATCATAATTACCATTATTAAAAAATCTTAAAATTAATTCCACACCGTACAATATTCTCTTACTAATACTAATCCATTTTAGTAATATACATAGTAATACCAACAATACTAGTAATATCAGTAATATCAGTAAAACCATTTTGCTTTAGTAAAATTAGATATCTTAGTAATACCCATAAATTATCCTTACACTAACTAATCAATTTGTTAGTCCGATTTGCTACATTACTCATAATATATAATTCATCTTAATGAAATTACACACAATAAATCATCAAAAACAAAATTAAAATATATCATAAACCAACAAACATAGTTTTCAAAATCTTTTTAAAATTCTTAAAATTTGCATGAATCTTTCTTTTTTAACACTAGCCAAGATATACACTTCTTTTTCATAGTAGTCCAGCAAAAAATTCATCAAAAACGAACATAAATATACCTGAAATCCATATACACAATTTTCAAAAATCGTTTTTAATCTCCCAAAGTCTCATCAATTTTCACTTTTTTTACGTTACCCATGATCTACACAACATTTAAATGATGTTCCAAAAAAATTCATAAAAAACGGACAAGAATTACCTATTCTTCAAGCTTCAAAATCGTCAATAGTGGGTGAACTGATGGGAGGAAAGAGGAAGAGAGTGTGTGGGTCAACCTGAATCTGATTGATTAAGATTAATATGTGGGTCATAACAATAGATGAATTATGATTGGTTAATTTAATTAAAGAAATTAATGTATTTATAAAGGGAAATTAGACATAATAAATTAATTGAGTTATTTATGGTAAGACAATCATAAAAGATAGTGAGAATACAGAAGGCATAAAGACAATAGTTTTTTTTTAATAAGGGCATATGGAGTTATTATTTGTTTAATTCCTTGTACTTATGTTTTTCTTTTGTTTTTTTTTTCTTTTGATAAAATTCTTTTGTTTTTTTTTTCTTTTCTTGTGGACAACACATACATTAGACCACTTTTGATTTGGGAACAAAAATGATATGTCAATTCAAAAACCAGAACGTGAGCGAGACGAAGTTGATATCACGTTTCGGAGTCTATGAAATAAAAAGACTAATGATATCCAATAATCTGATTTATTTTTTTTATAACAAAACCAATAATCTGAAATTTGAGAAGAAAACTTACTAAAATATTAATGTTTTTTTTTTCATTCCCTTTTTCAAATCTCACATATATCATCGAAAGGTAATACATGTTCTATGATAAACTTTGAAACACTGTGTTACGTAAATCTGATCTGATCGAATCTTTTCCATGAACTTGCGATTAAAAATCGTTAACCGAGTGACAAAGAACCTCTTCTTCACACCCAAGTCACAGAGACCAACGAGTTGGCAAGCCCAGACTGTTCGAAACTCGTGGAAGATCCGTAATAAAGAGTCTTGTAATAACCAGGAATGGCTTGAAAGAGCTTGAAAGGCTTGTTCCTCTGTGATTGGTCAATCAGGGAGTAGCAAAACGACCAGAGAAGCTGAACCGGTTCTGATTTGAGGAAACTTCTCTGCACTCTCGTCCCGTCTGGTAATCGAACGCATATCCTACACAAAACGCTTCTTTCAGAATCGCTATTTGGCTCTTCGGACAATTCAGGGTATCCAATAACCGCGTTTGGGAACAAACATGTTGTTGTTGCTGATGCGTCGGGACAGCGTTTTCGGCGTTTGGTATCGAGAAGCGGCGATAAATTCTCCAAGAATGAGCCGAACTCAAGCATAGCGAATGATCTTTTTGAGATTGAACTATTCATTTTGTAGTAATCTTTTTTCAGGAGGAGTGTCTGAGTGGATGGTGTTGTGATTGCAGCAGCGTCTCTATTTATTATGTATTAGAGAGGCGTGGAGAAAAGGAAACTACTGTTCTCGTTTAGCTTGAAAATGGATATTTTCCTTTTTTTTTATTACTGTCAACAAAATGAATTTATGGATATTCAGCTTGTTTTTTCCTTTTCCATATTTATACGGATTGTAAATTGAGCTTTAATTCTGTAAATACATCTCATTCCTCAACTACTAGATTTTCTGTCTTTGGAGTTTATGTGTTGTGATCGTCTAAAATAATTACTAATTAACTATTTTCTTAATTTTCTGCAAAAGTGCCAAACTAGTTCACTAGAGAAAACCCCCAAATATGTTGCTTTATTTACTAGGTGTTATCATGTACAATGTGCGAAAAAATTTAAAATTTAAATCATATTTAAGAATAAAATTTTATAATTCTTAGATTTTCTTATTTGCTCAAAATATTTTAATTTTAAATTTTAATTTAATTATATATAACATTTAAGATAAATAAAGTAAATTTATTTAAATTTATATTTAAAATAATATATATATATATATATTTTAAATTATAATCTTGAATTTTTTATCTATTTATTTTGTTTAAAATATAGTAAAAAATTTCTATAAAATTAAGAATTTTTTTTTGTTAATGATCAAAACGTAAAACTAAACAATACTTAAAGAATTTGTAGATATTAAAAAGAAATTAATGGTAATGGAACTAGAAAATTACAAATCTTTTTAAATAAACATGCATAAATTTTTGAAATTTTTTAGTAATAAAAATTAGAAATTATAAAAATTGAATTAAATAATATTTTAAAAGTCATAAAATTTTGTTATATTTTTATTTCTATTGTTAGATTATTTATTTTTTATATTAATGATGATTTATGTGTTATTACCATATTAGAAAAAACTTACCAAAAATATAAATAAATATTTAATGTCTATGTCACAATGAGTTTCAATCTATATCTTGTTAGTATGATATGTTATCATTTTCCTTTTCAAATGAATGTTGTGATGACACATATAAAATTAGTTATCAAATTCTATTTATGTTTCATTAAGATAGATGTTTTAGAAAAACAAATATTTTACAAAGATATATATATTTTTATGTGTTTCCATGAAATTATTGTAAATTTTGAAAAAAATTAATTGATTTTATTAAATTACTATTAGTTAAAAAGATTTTAAAAATTAAAAATTACATAAAATAATAGATTTAATGTGTTTTCTAATACGTGTGAAAATAGTAAAAATTTACTTTTCACTGCAACGTTCTCTTGTTATGATCAGAGTCATCAGACTCGTGGTTTGAGGAAAACATTAAAACAAAACGGGTTACGAGAAATACTCTAGTATACAAAACAACATATTTAGTCATAGCTACAAAACGGGTTACGATCCAAGGCACCAATAGTTTTCGAATCTGAAATCTATGAAATCAGCTATGATTCATGGAGGATTGTTGGGTACATAGACATTACAAGATTGTACATTAATAAGGCAAGAAGCCTTGAGATTTTTCACAAGCTGTT
>CAJHQP010001659.1:0-107323 GCA_905132765.1 Moricandia arvensis
ATTCTCCTCTATATCCTCCAAAAGCTCCAAGTATCTCCATATATCTCCAAAACGCGCCTGGACCTGTAAAGACCTTAAAACATAGCCTAGACACACATAATAGACCCTAAAAGAGCCTATAACATGGAAGAAACTGGTAATAAATAGGCTATATCAGGTACCTACATGGAGAATTGAACAAGCCCCTTATAATGAAAAAAACAAATTTAATGAGGATTTCAGGGGTTGCAGGTGAAAGCAGAGTAAGTGAATGGAATCAAAAGATCTTTGGGTTATACAGAGCTGCTGAGTGTTTTGATGAAGAGTTAGCTGGTACGGGAGATTTATCTGAGATGGTAGAGGGAGACGATAAGAACGAAGATGAGTTCTTGGCAAAGCTGATGCTGAAACACCATTGTATCGAAGCTGTGCAAACCACAAGTTATCTGCAATTGTTTCATTATTTAGATTGAAGACTCAAAATGGGTGGTCTGACAAGAGCTTCGATGATTTGCTAGAGACATTTCCGGAGATGTTACTAGAGGAAAATGTGCTTCACACATCACTGTATGATGTGAATTTTTTTGAAATTCTTTGACATGGGTTACGAGAAGATTCATGCTTGTGTCAATGACTGTTGCCTATTGAAAAAGAGGTTCAAGAAGCTTGATAAGTGTCCAAAATGCAAGGCTTAAAGATGGAAGACTAATGTGCACACTTTTGAGAAGAAGAAAGGTGTCTCACATAAAGTATTACACTACTTTCCAATAATACTAGGATTGAAGAGAATGTTCCGGTCTGAGAAAATGGAAAGGATTTAAGGTGGCACTTTAGCAACAAAAGAAGTAATGGAAAGCTTCGTCTCCCTGTTGATTCAGTGACATGGAATCAGATGAATGTTAAATACCCTACATACATAGTTGAAGAAAGGAACCTGAGGCATGGACTTTCAACAGATGGATTCAATCCATTCAACATGAAGAATTCGATGTACAGTTGCTGGCTTGTTTGGTTAGTAAACTATAACTTGCCACCTGACTTATGCAAGAAGAAGGAGAACATCATTCTTTCATTGTTGAATTCCTTGTCCACAGCAGACTGGTAATAGTATAGATGTGTACTTAGCACCCCTCATTGACGATCTAAACAATATGTGGAGCATTGGAGAGTTAACCTACGACGCTCTAACTCGATCAACTTTTACTCTTAAGGCTATGCTGCTTTGGACGATCAATGATTTTTCATCTTATGGGAATCTTGCAGGCTTCAAAGTAAATGGTAAAATGGGGTGTACGTTATGTGGGAAAAATAAAGATAGCATGTGGCTAAGTTCAGCAGATAACATGTCTAATTGTGCCATAGAAAGGGTCTGCCACCAACTCATAGTTTTAGGGGAAAGAAGAAATGGTTCGATGGAAAATCTGAACAAGGGAGAAGAGAAGAATAATAACTGGGCGTGAAATTTCTCGAAACCAGAGAAATTTCAACAATGATTTTGGAAATTGCGAACGATATGCAAGTAAGAGAAAAAGTATTCAGTGTTCTGATGATTTAGGCTCTGATATTGAGGGTTTATCAAGTGAATCAGAGGAAGAGGAAGAAGTACAAGTAGATGAGGATGATTTATCGAGATGGAAGAAGAGGTCAATCTTCTTCAAGCTACCTTATTGGGAGGTAAGATGCTTATTTCATTTATTTAAATGGTTTCCATTGTCATTATGTTTTGTTTAACTTTGATTTTCTGTTTTGTTTTTGTTATGTATAGGAACTCCCGGTGAGGCACAACTTAGATGTAATGCATGTGGAGAGAAATGTTTTTGCGAGTTTAGTGTCAACGTTGTTGCACTGTAGGAAATCAAAATGAAGGTCTTGTGGCTCGTAAAGATCTGAAGGAGCTTGGTATTAGGCAGGATTTGCACCCTAAATTCAGGGTAAACGAACATATCTTCCTCCAGCACCGTGGTCTTTATCCAAGACAGAGAAAAAGATCTTTTGCAGGCGTATATTTGACTTCAAAGGGACAGATGGATATTTTTCTAACATATCAAGAGGTGTCTTATTAGATGACTATAAAGTAAGAAGGTCTTAAATCACATGACTATCATATCTAAATGCAACAACTTATGGTTATTGCAGTTAAAGGGTTGTTACCTAAAGGACCGAAGCTTGCAATTTTTAGGCTATGCGCATTCTTCAGTCTGTTGTGTCAGATTTTGATTGACAGGGACAAGCTTTTTGGTTATGGAAGCTGAGATTGTTGAGAATCTATGCTTGTTTGAAAAGATTTTTTCCTCCAAGTTTCTTTGATATCATGGTCCGTTTGACTGTGCATCTAGGAAGAGAAGCCCGGCTTGGTGGACCAGTCCACTTTAGATGGATGTCCCCATTTGAAAGGTAAGATATATATGATTATTTTAAATTTTACCATTTTATGCTAACCTATCTACAATGACATTTGTTTCAGGTACATGAAAGTCCTCAAAGACTTTTTGAGAAATCCTGCAAGACCAGAGGGGTGCATCGCAGAGTCCTATCTAGCAGAGGAATATATTCGGTTTTGTAGTGAATTACCGAGAAGACAACAAATATACAATAGAAATTAGATAGAAACATGGAATATGAGGGTGCATCGCTGAGTCCTATCTAGCAGAGGAATATATTCGGTTTTGTAGTGAATTTCGAAGAACACAACAAATGTCCAAGAGAAATTAGATAGAAACATGGCTCTCGCCGAACCTTATGTAGAGTAACTATCATATTACTCTTTCATTAATTCATATATATTTATAATCAACAGTTTGATTTATCTCTTTTGATTTTCAATCTATTACAAGTGAGCATCTACAGTATTTACAAGACACAGATGAAAGACGTCGGCGAGATGGATCAACGTTATGGAGTATGCATACTAAAACTTTTGCATCTTGACTAAAAGAACATGTACTGATTTTTTTCTAAATTTCTCTTGTTATGTTTTGCCTACCGTATTGGTGTTTGACTTGTTTTTACTTTATCAGGTGCCTCTTGATTCTACAGACCATGAAGAAACACTTAAGTGGATAGCTTATGGTCTACGTTGTTCTGAAAACTCATATACATGATTCATAGTTAATGGGCAGAGGTTTCACACAATATCAGTTGATAGGAAAAGTCAGAATAGTGGGGTTTATTATGAGGTTACAACAGTTTTTCGATCTAGTGCAACAGCTACATCACAGGTGGTAGATTTGGTATCTTACTATGGCAGAGTAACTGACATCATTTTGATGGATTATAATGTCTTCTATGTTCTTCTGTTTCAGTGTCAACGGGAAGTAAAGGGTAATGGAGTGAAGACTGAACATGGTTTTACACTGGTTAAAATGAATCATAGTCAAGCCTCCTTTGCAAGTGACCCATACATACTAGCATCTCAAGCGAAGCAAGTCTTTTAATCTAGGAAAGATGAGTCATGAAATTGGTATATTGTCATGAGAGGTCCATTTGGAAGATACAATAAGGAAGCTATTCAAGAGGGAACTGCAGACACAGGGCCATTTCCATCATATTGACATGGATGTTGACATTGATTGTTGGGGTCAAAATCAGTTACGGACAGAATCATTGTTTAAAATTTACCGCAAAAAGGTTTTCTCTCTTCCAAAGTAAAAAATAAAACGAGAAACCATCGTATCCAAACACCTCAGTCTTGTTTATCTCACCAGAAGACAACCATATCACCTCAACGCCTCGTCGCCCACGGGAGACGAGACTATCTTCAAAGTCTCATCACCCATGGGTGACGAGATTATCTTCAAATTCTCATTGCCCGTGGGCAACAAAATACAAGCCATGTCTCGTCACCAACGGGCGAAGAGACTATCTCCAAAGTCTCATCGCTCGTGGGTGACGAGACAAAATCCATGTATCGCCACCCATGGGCGACAAGACCACCAGCCACGTCTTGTCACCCAAAGAAAACGAGACCACACCCTATTCCTCACTCTCTCCCTCGGGTCTTTACCAGACCGGTTTTCACTTCGTCTCGATTGGAGTTTCCGTTAAAGTTTTGCGATAAAAATAACAAAGACTTGTCTTCTCGTAAAAACTTCGAATCGATTGTATAAAACGATAACGGTTAACTTAAGACCAATGTTATCTCAAATACACGATCGGTTTTACTATTTTGCGCAACCAACAGTACGGAAAACAACATTATATGAAAAGCGTTTTCTCTGAAAGAAATCGTAAAAACGCTTGTCACAAAATGATCCAAAAAGGTTTAAAATGCAACAAAAGGCACACTTGTGATTTCAGACAAGAATGAGCCCAACTACAATAACGGCCTACCTAATTTCCGTAAAAGATAAATGTCAAATTTCTAGATAATCATGGAAGATCGAGAAGATAAGGAAGATTTCTAAAGAGAGAGACTAGAATCAGGGGCAGAAAAAAAAAGACGACCGACATTGGAGGGATATATAAGAGAGGACAAGGCAAGGGTATGCGGACACATAAATTCTGAGCAAACTCAGCACTTAGAGAAATTTAGGCAATTTTCGTTTCTTGTTATCGATCTGCGACTCAACTAGGTTTAAGGTCTTAGGTGGTTAGAACTAGGAAACACGCCAACAGCTCTTGTGGCTTTTACCTATTGTAACACTCATATTCGGATTCAGAATAAGATCTCTATTTCTTAGATCTTACTTTGATTTTTATTTACATAGTCTGTTTTTTTTGTATTTTGATTACTTGACGTTTGGCTTAGCAAAAATCTGAGATCTCAAGGAAAGTAAGGGTTTTTGACTCTCCTCCGATTACGAAAATCGACAGTGAGAATTAAGGTTCTCACAGTTTGGCAAGAGGGGGGGGGGTAGGTCATTCTAACTCACAACCGCAAAATGCTTGGTCAAATATGACTAAAGACGCTCAAAACAATCAACCAGCTCGTGACGACAATGTCGCCGACAACAATGTGGAAAGCACTCTAGAAGGAAACATCTCTGCGGTCAACGATGATGCTAACTTCGCGGCTTTACAGGAGATTAAGAAGATGTTCTTGACTCTCAAAAAGAAGTCGGAAGAACAAGATAAATTCATGTGTTCTCTCACAAAAGAGGTCGAAACCCTAAGAGCGAGGATCAGAACTATTTCCTGCGCAAAACTACGAGGATCCATAGCGGAAGAAGGCTTGACTTCGCGACTCCATTGGATAGGACCGCAAACGCTCAAGGAAAACCATCAGGAAAAAACCCGATGAGATAACTCCCAAATCAAGGCGGAAGAATACTGAAAATCCTTCTCTTAGCGACCAGGAGGAAGAAGAAAACAAAGTCGAGCGAGTCAACTTGGATCCCAGCGATCAATCTGATCATTCGGACGAGGACGCTGACGTACATCCAAGAAGGACAAGAAGCCGCACGACTCGGCAAAACTCTTCGTTCGAAATTCCCATGTCAGAAGAGGAAGAAAACATCTTCTGGGTAAAACATGAGAAACTAGCCAAAGAGAAGACTCAGATCACCCGCAGCAAACGTCGACAACCTCGGAAAACTGCTGGCGACGATCTCAACGAGGTGCGCGATATCTGTGACTGTATTGCAAAAACGGCTACGGAAGTAAAAGCGGTGAAGTCTAAAATTCACCATGCCTCTAGCGCTGTACCGGAGATCGACAAAATCCTCTAAGAAGCTCGGGAGACTCCTTTCACTGCCCGCATCACTGAGAGGAGAATCTCAGACTTGGGAAGATCAATATCCCTACGTACGACAGCACCACCTATCCCAAAGCGCATCTGCAGACCTTCCAGATCGCAATGGGTAGGGCCAAATCAGGGAAAACGAAAGAGACGCTGGATATTGCCACCTTTTTGTCGAAATTCTCTAGGGAGCAGCGCTCAAATGGTTTTCTCGCCTAAAACAAAACTTAATCGGAAGTTTTCTGCCAAATTGCTTCGGAGTTTCTCAAGAAATACTCCATGTTCATGGATAGGGAAACCTCTGATGATGTCGACCTTTGGAGTCTGTCCCAGAAGGAAGATGAACCTCTCCACGATTTTATGAACATATTCAAAATCTTCATGTGAAGGGTTAGCGGGATCAGCGATAAGGTGGCTAATGACACGCTCAGAAATACGCTCTGGTACAAGTGATACGTGCTCAAACTACCTTAGAGCTATTGATTACTCTCTAAAATAAGAGGTTCAATTGTAGTACTTCGGGATCAAATCCTGAGAGAGAGTCTAATTTTACACAATATATTGTTTTCGTAATAAATCTAGAAAAACATTAATAAGCAGTAAAGTGATTGAAAGATTGGTTTGTAGGTATTATCAAATGGAAATAAATTAGACTTAAGGGAATTCACAGTCACAATGAGGATGTCATCCAGTTGTATCCTATGCATACATAAGCCTGGTGAAATTCCGGTAATGTCATCGAGGGAGTATCCTATCCTTGCGATATTTCCTCAGCTTACTCAGCAATAAGGCCAGTTCCCCACTACTCAAGTTGGTGTTGACAATAACAGGATAATAATTATCATAGCGGAAAGCGTATTTAAGCCCAGCTGAAACTTTTTTAAGCTCGAATTTCGAGGCTTTTTTCGAAGTCCCTTCATATGATGAGGAGTGGTGTCGATCGATGGTCGCCTCTGGGTATCGATCGACGGTTGACGAACAATCGTTATCATTAATTTCAATATTCATTGATTCTTTGCTTGCGTTTATTAATCTCACGCATTCATCCGATCGGTCATCCAATGCGAAGACGTCTCCTCCAGGGTCTGTAAGAGCTATGCATGAGGAGTCATCAAAACACATCTCCATAAAGATTATTTGTTCATAGAGGTGATCTGTATAGTAGGTGATATAGCCTATTTATTACAAGTTTTAGGCCATGTTATAGGCTCCATTAGGGTCTATTATGTGTGTGTAGGCTATGTTTTAAGGTCTTTACAGGTCCATGTACATTTTGGAGATATATGGAGATACTTGGAGCTTTTGGAACATTTAGAGGAGAAGAATCTGTAGCTGATCATCAAGAGAGTCGAAGTTCAAGACAGTCGTCGACCTTGTCATCGACCGATGGTACAAGACCAAGATCGATCGTTGTTGCACGCTTGCTATCGATCGATAACCAATTCACAGATAGCCGATCTCAAGCCCAAGTTAGAGACAAATGACGAATATACCCTAGACGAGTTTTGACCTAGTTTTTAGGGTTTTATATTTATGCTTTATGCATTACACACAGAATGGTGTGGAGAGTTGGAGAGAGTTAAGAAAAAAGAGTTTAGTTTTCTATTATAGTTTTAAGGTTTCTAGGGAAGAAGATTCATATCTCCTTAGGGAGATTTGTATTGAAATCTCAGTAATTTAGCTATGCATTATATTAAGACTGTTGTTCTTCCTTTAATTATGTCTGAGTAGTCATCAACGAAAGCATCGAAAGACACAGCATCAGAGCAGAGGCCAAAAAAGAAAAACTCTCATAACGATAAGTACGTCCATTACGAGGAAGAAGATAACCAAGGAGTGCATAACTATTTCATCATCTCCGCGCCAGAATATGAACTCGGAGTAGGACGTCGACTCGTCTACTAAACGGAGTATTAAAGCATGACCCACTAACTGACTGGGGATAGTGCTTCAATGTATGGGCACATGGTGTGAAAGGATTTGTTGCTTTATTGGAGAT
Organism: Moricandia arvensis; assembly: GCA_905132765.1. NCBI lineage: Eukaryota > Viridiplantae > Streptophyta > Magnoliopsida > Brassicales > Brassicaceae > Moricandia > Moricandia arvensis. Next base: position 7,656 of record CAJHQP010001659.1, read on the forward strand.
GTATGGCCTGGAGAATGAACACAAATATTTGATCCGATATAGGAGCATGCCTGGATATGGTTCTATATTCATTGGTATTCCCCATTGGCATGACATAGTGGCATGGAATAATTTAGATTGACTCACAAACATGCTTCAATGGTCAAGTTTTTGGTCTGGATGATGATGATGGTGTGGATCTGGCAGCATTCTAGATTTGTATGGCCTGCTCATGGGTGTCTTAATCTTGGAGTAGGAGAGGAACTTTCCTAGCAGTAGAGATACATGGTCCAAAGGCTCGTTGTGGCTTTCTTTCCTCTTGATGGTGACTTGAACGCAGGTGGATTCCATTGCCATTGATCATTGATGGATTTCCCAGAAACGGGTTATTGAGCAAACCACCCTGTAGACGCCTGTAGATGCTCGAAGGCTATACTACTTGTCATATGGTATAAAAATGAGCATGTGAGACTCTCTTCTTCTGCTTTTTAAGGATGATACGTTTTCCCAGTGGTGAGGATTAGTCAAATTTGACCCAATGTTCAATGGAGAGGCCGTGAGCATATACAGAAGGATGATGATCATGCTTCTACCCATGTTGTTCGTGATTCTCCTGGTTTTGAATCTGCTGCTCCTGCTTTCAACTCATTGTCTGGCCTCTACCTTTTTCTCCTATAATTTTCCATGTTTGAGGCTTTCTATCTCGTTGTTGTCCTTGGTGTGTTATAGTTATTCTCGGCCTTACTTCCAACCATGACTTCATCCTGCATTCTTGAGGATTTTCTGGCTCTGTGAATCGAGTGGAGTTTAGATAGGTCGGGACCGAGACTTCCGAGAAGGAGCATCTTGGTAAGGTTAAGTACAAGGAGGATGAGGAAGTTTATTAAGATCCGGAGGCCAAAACCTAGAATCCTTGTTCTTGATTCCAAAGGCCTTCCATACACCTCTTTTATCTCTTGTTATCAAGATTGTGATCTTTGTTGAGCCTGTAAATGTCAGTAGTGACCTTTATGTCTTTGTGCTGGTTCCCCTTGTTGTGTTTCGCATGTTTCCTTGCGGTTTTGATGCTGTAGCTTCTTGCCTTGTCTCAAGATTGTCCTTGACCTTTGGCAGGGGACCTTCAGCATGTGTCGTCATGGTACCGGGAGATAACATAATCGATATTGGTACTGGAGTCGATCTCTTGGACATGTTGTTTTTAGTGAACAATATTATCCCTCTTGGATAAATAAGGTGGGAACTTTCCTTGAACTTTCATGGCTACTATCAACTGAGTATCACATTGCAATCAGCCCCGAACGTAGGATACTATCAATGCTTGGATGACCTTGTATCCGGCTTCTCTGAGGTATCATTCAGATTCAGAATATTTCATCTTGAAGCCCGGGGATATTGGGACACGTCCTCCTGAATCAGGAGGTTTACATACGTGTTTCTCTGGAACCCGGAGGATCCTAAAATCTGAAGGTTTAGAAGTATATCCTCCTAGAACCCATAGGTTCAGAGACATGATTCTATGTAACCCGAAGGTTGTATGGACTTTCGTCCAGGAACCTAGAGGTTGGATGGACTTTCGTCTAGGAACCCGGAGGTTGGATGGACTTTCATCCAGGAACCCGTAGGTTGGATGGACTTTCGTCTAGGAACCTGGAGGTTGGATGGACTTTCGTCTAGGGACTCGTAGGTTGAGGGATACATTCTCATGGAACCCGGAGGTTTGAGGACATATCATTCATTAAACCCAGAGGCTTTGGCACATAGCCCTTTGGGATCCGGAGGTCTTAGAGAGTATCCTTTCATTGAAAATGTAGGTTTTAGGATGTTATATCAAGCTATGCCCCGAGAGTAAGCTGATCTTAAATGTATGTGACATTTCTCTCTGCACCGGACGTAAACCACTATCAATCTCAGTTTAGATGTTGCACTCTACCACTCGAAAGTAGGGCATTATCAACGTTGGTTTAGTTGTTCCACTCAGCCACTCGGAAGTAGGCCAATATCAACCTTGGTTTAGATGTTGCACTCTGCCACTCAGAAGTAGGTCACTATCAACGTTGGTTTAGATGTGGCACTCTGCCACTATCAACGTTGGTTTAGATGTTGGACTCTGCCACTCAGAAGTAGGCCACTATCAACATCGATTTAGGCGTTGCACTCTGCCACTTGGAATTAGGCCACTATCACCGTCAGTTTAGATGTTGCACTCTGCCTCTCGGAAGTAGGCAACTATTAATATATTAAGGTGCTTCACTCACGGAAGTAGGCCACTATCAACATCTTAAGGTGTTGCACTCTGCTTTTTGAAGGAAAGCCACTGTCACACTTTTTCACGTGCTGGTGTGTCTTCGACCCTGACAAGGGTTAGGCAATCACCAGTCTTACTGATTGGTTTTGGTGTTGTGACTCAAGCGCCATTCTTACTGCTTTCCACGTCTGGATACGCAGGGAATTAGGGTGCTCCTGTGGTTGAGACTTTGCACATTTTGCTTCTTGTATAAACCCTGGGGTTTTTAACAGTAGTTTGCAAGCGCACTTCATGCTTCCCGCATTCTTTGTAGCACTAAGCGTTTTGATGCAGGAATACAAATATTTTGTACGAAGGTTTCCGTATAGGTTTTGGCACATGGCTTTTATGCAGATACCATCTATTTTCAAGAACATACTAGGGCTTAGCGGGCCTATTCCTGTGTTAGTCATATACCTTTTGCATCATTTTCGTGGATGTCCCACTTATATGTAGGTTTGCTCCCTGTATAAACTCTGACTTTGGATACATTACTCTACATTTGTATTTATGCTTCCTACGTTATTGCACGAATTTGCATGTTTCTTACGATGCTCCCTGCGTTAGAGTGAGTAAGCGTTGAAGCTTCTTACGCAGTACTTTGCATGTTATGTAATATGCTCCCTGCCTAAGAGTAAGCGTCTAAGGTTTTTAGGAAGTACTTCACATTTTTGTACTCTGTATCCTGCATGGGAATAGGCTCTTGAGCTTTCATGCAGGAGTACTATATTTGACTGCATACTATGGCTTGTGCTAGCCCATTCCTGAGATTGTCAAATAGTTTTCATGCGCCATATATGTGGGTTTTCCACTTATGCGCAAGATCATAGGGTTCATAACCTCTTTTATATATCTCAGTAGTCAAAATCTGGGTTAGATCATTCCATATCCTCAAATATGAAGATCTCCCTATAATATAAAATTTCCATATTACCCGGAGGCAGGGATGGATGTCTGATTTGAGTCAGGATTTCTCCATGCAGGAATCCGAAGGCTATCGTTCTGCTCGGAAGCAGAAGTTTTATCTTCCTGGATTATTTATGAGAAAATTACGCTTGTAGACACTTTTTGTCTTTGTAATAACATCAAAAGACACTTTTTTCTTCTCACAGACTTTATGTGTGTTGTTTGTCAAATATACCCTTGAATTACATCTATCTCCCATTAATCCATAAAGCCAAATATTATTTATTTTGTAATGTTAAAATGCAAAACACTTACATCACTTTCTCAATTGTCTTACCAAACTTCATTGTCTCTCCTTCTCAATCCCTGAAATTCCATTCCTCTTATTTTCAATGTGAAGTGTTGGTACGATATCATCGGAAATGTAACAGAAGATAGTTAGACTTTTCTAGTGTAGTACGTTAGTTTCAAAAATTCTTGTTACAATTGATTTTTCATGATGAATTATGTTCTTGATATTTTTATTCTATTTAATTAAATGAAACGTGTAATGGAAAAAGATTATGGACAAAATAGTTATATTTTAGTATAAAACTTTTTTATTAATCATCTTAAATTTTATATATATAACAAACGAATGGTGGAAAATAATTGTCAAACACTATCTCTTTAATTTTATATATTTTTTCCCTTCTTCTCAACCTCTCATGTTTTCTTTTCAGATCTATTTTTTTGTGCAAAAGAGAACCACCTGAAACTCTTGGTACTTCGAGAGGAGGAGGTAGAGTGGTGGTGAATGTGGTTGAGGTGGAAGAGGTGAGATTGGGGGATACAGAGGTGAGACCTGTTAAGTGGTTGTGGTGGTTGTGAAAGAGGCAGTGATCGATACGGAGATGGAAAACACAAAGGTGGATACAATGGTTGTGAAGGTGGCTACTGAAGAAAAGGAGATAGTGGTGGATGGAGTAGAGATGGAGGTGGACGATGTGAGAGTTGGGGATACGAAGATAGTGAAGATCGAAGGTACAAAGGATGATGTGGTACTTTACAACTTCCACGTCCTCTCAACCTTGTCCACATTCACTCTTTCGTATCCACATCCACATATAGAATGACCTTTTCTTGTAGAATTTTTACATCTAAAGCCACTTTTCCACTTTCCAATTACCCTCTAGGCCACATTGTGCTTGACACATACATTCACATCATAAAAAGACCTAAATGCTCATAACTGAAACTAACTTGTGCCAACTTGTTCACTAAAGCGAGAAACCAAAAATTGATGTTTGGTGAATACTTTTTCTTTAGCATATTTTCAGGTTTCTTGATTCATAGATTGCATAACTGTTTGTTTTCCACAAAAAACTTATCCACACAATCTTATCCATAAATTTCTTATACAAAACCTTGGCCACAACTTTCATTTTGTTATCCATTAACATAATTTATGTACATGTCTACACATTTTTTTATAAATAAATAATTTCCATTGAAATTCTTGGCAATAACAAATAGTTGTATCAAAAAAACATTATGCATTGGATTTGAAGTTCCACAACTTATGGTATCAAAACATAAAATTATGTATGGTCAAAATCTCTTTTTTCTTTGGTGAGGGTTTTGGTAACACAAATTCATATTTTGTTTGTGGTATAGTTTTCAAGTATTGTGGTATACTTTTGTGATATAAAAACAAGAAGTTTGTCTACGTTATCTATTATACACACATTAGCACAAAGCTTCTCTTAATCTTCTTCTTGTTTTATATATGTTGTTTGGTGATTGAGTCATTGTTATGTCTATCTTATTAAACTTTGATTCCTTATCCACAAATTTAAGAAACTATTTTTCATCAGTGGACACGTTGTCATCTATAATATATCTGAAACATTTGTTCATTAAATAAAATTAAACCACTTTGAAACAAAAACAATAAGTTCATGTAGTATCCACAAATTTAATAACCTCTCCATTGTGTTCTTAAAAAAAATGAATTTCAATTTTATCCGTGGACACGTTGATGTCCACAACATAACTAGAGAATATATATAAATAAATATATGAAAATGGATGTTAAAAGGTAGATAATTTTATATATAATTAGTTGTGACAATTATTTTTGTTTATATACTTTAGAATTTGAGATAAAATTAAATGAAAACTAGAGTAGAATAAAAAAAACATAAAATATCAATTAACAAAAAAACTAACTACACCAAAAGAAAAATTACAAACACTCTCTCTCTCACTCTCTCTCTCCTTTCACTAGGGATAAAACAGTCCAAACTCTCTCTTATTCTATGTGATTGTGTCTCCCAAGTAAAAAGTGTGTCTCAATGTAATAGAAAGAGAAAATGTGACCTATGTAGTAATCAACTCATTATTTATTCCCAACTGATTACCCTATATCTTTGATTTCATGGGTGAATCTGGGAGAAAACAGGTGGCACTTTGGTCAACTAGGCCCGTTCCATCTCAGCAGGCTTATAATGAACAGTAATGTTTCTTCTTCAATGCCGTTCTCCGGTTTTTCTGGCCTGGACCACTTAGAAACCTGGGAGTGGAGATCTTGGTCGTAAATATTCGAAGGATGATTCTTGCCCAATAAGCATTTCCAGACTTGGAGGCTGATAAAATCAATTAATTTTGAAGGATCTAAGATCTTGTTATCACATCTTAGTGTAGGACCTTTATGTCACGTAGCCTTCTAATAGTCTGATTAAAGTGGCGCACGACCTGATCAAGGGAAGGAATTATTGATGTACTGCAATGGGTACTTGATCTCCTTTCTTTTGTTGATGGTTCCTGGCCTGGACAAGGAATTTTTGTAGGAGAAGGCTACAATGGGCATATATCTTTGTCTGGCTGACAAAGATCATGTCATCTGTTAGAATCTGCCGTAGGTGATCATGTTTCCCCGCCCGAAAGAAGGACTTCTTGATTTCGGATTGACATTACAGTGATTCACAAGATCCATCTTTTTAGCGCAGGACCTTGGTGGCACGTAGCCACATGTTTGCCGGATCAAGAACCCGAATTGTCAATTTACTCTAATGAGTATGACATTTTTTTTTTGCTTTTGTTCCCTAAGATTAGATATGGGCTATAGAGTGATCTTCTGAACTGCTTCTCCCAAGTGAACCGGTATCTTGTTGCTTGTTTTTTTCTTTCTGCTTGGTCTTTGGGGGACATACCCTGACTCTTGGTAGGAGAAGTTATGTGTCTTCTATTTCCTCTTTCAGGAACAATGAGACTCTTTGTTGAAGCGTGGAGGTTGAATTATCAACGTATTACCCATAAGTATCTAATCATGTCGCATAGGAATCTTGTGTTTTTGTCGACTCTTCTTTGGAATTCAAAGTTTTAAAGGTCTTCATGTTGTGATTGGAAGACCCGTAGATTTATCCTTGGGAACCCGAAGGTTCAAAGGAATTAGTGCTCTGATCCAAGAGGACTAGTAGATGTTATCCTTGAGAACCCAGAAGTTCAAATGATTGCCTTTTGATGATCCAGAGGTGAATTCTTATTGATTGTCTCAAACCCGGAGGCTGTATTGACTCAATGCAGAATCGTACTCTTTCCCCAGAGGTGGACTACTCTTTATGTCAATTGGATGTTGGCCGTTCAGAATGTCTTCCAGCACTATGAGGCAGATTCTTGGTTGTTGGAACTTTGAGGGACGCTTGTTCTTGCAGTCACATGTATTCATAGCCAGTTTCAAGGCTTTCCATTCCAGAATTCCAAAATCTTGGATATATCTTCTTGAACCCAGAGGTTCTAGGATTTACCCTGTTGAAACCCGGAGGTTAGTGATTTATCCTCTCAAAAACCCGGAGCTTCTGAAGTTTATCCTCTTGATAACCCGGAGGGTTGTGGGATCTTGAGAGCTCTTCTGCCTACTTGGCCATTTTCATTTGTACCTTTGGCTTATGGAGAATTAGTTTTCAAAACACTGATACTACCACCACGATCGGTTGAGCCTGGAAGTAAGCCATGATTTCCTGGCTGTTATGACTGATGGAGGGCTAGCTTTTCCGAACGATTGTATCGAATCTTTGTGTTGATCGGGTACACATGGTACTACCTGCTACTTCCTCTTCGAACTAGGACGAAACTCTGTGCCGCTCCTGTTCTGTAAAGTAGAGAAAAAATACTTCTCCGCCCTTGGGCTTCGATAGCAGGAATTAGAATGATCTTATATTTCCCTGAGCCCGAATTGAACCAGGTCTGGAGCCGAAATTCATCATGTGGATAGCAAGAGTTGACATGGCTAAGATAATTCTTTGTAGGGATTGGTGTTTCTTCTGCATGCTAGGATATAGTAAGTCCATTCATGTTGTTGACCATCCATGAATGTTGCTTTGCTTATACTCCTTGGATTCCTCATTTTGTAGGTGTCGTCGAATGACTTGTTCTTGCTGTTCTCTGCTGGCTGCTTAGGTGAGCCCACTCTCAGCATTTCATGATGTCATTTGATGACCCGTTATGGCTGTTCTCTGCTCCCGCTTGGGCTAGCCAATCTCAGCAATTCGTGATGTAATCTGATGAACCGTTTTGACTGTTTTATGCTCCCTCTTTGGCGAGCCACTTTCAGCTCTTTACGGATGTCGTTTAATGAGTCTTTGTTCGTCTTCCATCCCCTTCTTGTGGGTAAGTTCATGAAATTTGTTGATGCGTGTTGCGCCTTGGGTTTAACGCTTAACTTTTGCCCCTGCTTTTCTCTTAGTTGTGTCTTCCTTAGAAGTTCATGAAGGCATGTGGCCTTGGACCTACTTCATTGGAAGCTTGTAATGTCATGTATCCTTGGTTCCCTTACTGGAGATTCCTTGTTCCTAGAAACTTGTAGAGGCATGTCGCCTTGGAAACCTATATAGGCGCTTAGCCTTTATTTCCTTTCCATGAAACTTGTAAGAACCTTGAAGAAGCTTGTAGCCTTGGAAACTTATAAAAAAAGCCTTGTAGACGCCTGTAGCCTTGAAACTTATACGGGCATGTGGCCTTAGCTTCCTCAGGAACTTGTAGAGGTACGCATATTTTTTTTCCTTAGAATATGTAAGGATACATTGCTAGGAAAAGCAGCCGTAAGGTGGGCGGAGATTTCTTCTTGGAAAGGTTAATAGTCGCAGAGTTTCTGGAGTTTGATTCTTCTCAGAGTGAGAAGCCATAACTTGCATTTTTTTGCTCTTTCTTGGTTTTCTTTCTGCATTGGGCTGGATGTAGTCTTTTTTTCTTTTCCATGGATAGCCGAAGCTGGTCTTGGTTTCTTGATATAAGGCCATAGTCTTTTCTTTTACGGAGACTCAAAGAAGGAACGGGTATTATCCTGGCTTCTTTGCCTTCAATGGAGTGAGGGAATCGATGGCCATCACATCTTGATGTAGAGTTAAGATTTTCTTCGGCTCCTTTGGTGGGAAACAATGTTTGTGGCAAGAGGCGAAGCAGTAGTTGGCGACACGCCTTGCGTTAGGGAAAGATTTCTCTTGATTTTGGTTGGTTCTTGTCTTTTCCGAGAACTCCATTAAGGAATTTTCCCTCAGAATTTTATTAAATTCCCATCATCAGTTAATGTAATAACTTATTCAAGTTCTCTTTAGGGGATAATCCTATAGAAATTCGGCTAACTTACTCACAAGGCGTTCTCTTCAAACCCCTCATTATCAGCAGGTCCTGGGATTTAGCTACTACCTATAAGCTAGAACCAGAGAGTAAGGTAATTTTTCCAGTTACATCTTAGTGGTGGTCTAGTCTGCCCGCGGTATTCTCATGAACTTTTCTTCTGACTCTCTTGCTTTTTGAATTCGTCGAAGTTGTAAATCGGAAGAAGGGACCTTGCATCTTTCTCATGTGGGCAGAGCTGTGAACTTGACGGCATTGGTGGCGTCAGGGCAGCTATTACTACGGTGTTATCCTCCCTTAGAAAAGTGTTGGAGATTTCAGATGCGTGAGCTTTGTATCTAGTGAGAATAAGTCATTTTTCCCTAGTGGATGCGGTTGAGAGATTTTTCAGGAAGACATGTAATGTATATTCACCTATCACATCTCATGTAGTTTGAAACTGCCCTCCTTCTAGCCGCCAAACTGTTAGTATTGGGTGTACAAGTGATTCATTCTCAGCTCTACAGAATGATAAGAAGAAGAATACAAGTTCGTTGTGCTTTTCTACAGCTTAAGTTGTTGATAAACCAGGAGACCATGCCTTTAGATTACTGTGATAGGAGTATGGGCCAATATATGTCGTTAATATCTGATATCAGCCGGTAGGATGGATCGTAAGACAAGAAACTACCTTAAGTAATGAAGACCGCATAATATTCATGCCCGGTTGATGATTCCGTTTCAAAGTTGTCTTATGGGCTCTAAGTCGTGTCACCATGGAGGTCTTTTGGATTTATAGCTGCATCCTTCAGTGAGTGTTCCCTATGTACCCTTCAGTGAGGGATTAAACTATTCGTAGTTCATATATTTGGAAGCACGTAGCTTATATGCACGTAGCCTGGTGGGCATGTAGCCTGGTGGCGTACCTGTGTGGCATATGGCCTAGTTGGGCACTTAGCTTGTGAGTACATGTCTATTTAGCTGATAGAGTTATCTGTCCATAAGGCACATGGCCGAACAAGATGGTAGACTAGTCCATATGCTTCAATGAGCATGGTGTGTCGATGTGCTTCAGTGAGCATTGATTGTTCCTGCTGATGGGCAGAAGATCCTAGCTGACCAGTAGATAGATTTGTAAACGTGCTTCAGTGAGCATATAACTTCATCTCCTTGATAGTAATAGCAGGAATTTACTGTTAGAGGCATGTAGATGAGATAGTCTTCTAAGTGTAAATTCTGCTTGGCGTGTAAATTTGTGAGCTTGTAATTGACGTGTCATCCCCATTTCTTTAGGTTTAAGAAATCTATATTTATAATAGAGGTCATGCATCTCCTTATGATTTGGAAATATTCATCATATCCTTAGATAATATAATATTTCATTTTTTCTTAGGATGGCCATATATATTAGAATACTTTCTCTTCTTTCGACTTTAGGAGATTATTCTTGCTAAGCTGTTTACCTATTGGAAAATTCATAAAATAACACAACAAAATTTATAACTTTTGATACCAAATTTTCACTGCGCAGTTTAATACTCAACTAGTTCTCATATTTACATTACATCTAGTTAGTTTATTAGCATATTTCCCTATTACATTATTATCATATTTCATATTACATTATTAGCATATTTTATATTGCATCTACACTCTTAAAAATAACATTTCTTAGACTGATTAATTGTTACAATATATATATAATCACTAGCTTAACTTTATCGAATAAGAATCTATTGTGTGTCATTGTTCTCTGTGGATTAGATCCTAAGTACTACACCTGATCTCTCTTGCAAAAGTATATGTGTGTTAGATAAGGGTAATTGATAGTTTATTGCTCTAGGATATTATACTCCTGCGTAGAATAGTAAACAACACGCATGTTAAATTTGGCACCGTTGCATGGTTGCGTGCGTGCTCGGGCGGCGCTTGGGAACATGATCATCGATTAGATTTAATTCTAGAGTTAGCCTACGTGTTTTATTTTAAGTTACTGATTTCTCTTTTCGTTTGTCTTCAGTGCATGCAAGAGTGACAGAGAAACAAAGACAAGATTACTATTCTCAGACTCGCAAAAACTCGAGACGTACATCCGCCAAAGAACACGACAAGCATCGATCGGAAACATATATCAGCATTGATCGACCTTATTACGGATCCGCTGCGACCTGGCATCCTAGAACTTACCAGCATCGAACGATATAGATCACTTAGCTATGCAATCAACAGCATCTTATCATCGAGTCGACACACAGCGGACGTTCAGATGGTTGCGCCTATAATTGTTCGTTGAGAATGAGAATGAAAACTGCATGACTGCAACGCATCTGCGTATATGCCAGCAGTCAAAAGATAGACAATCAGCTTTATCCGATAGAGAGCAGAAGCAGACTCTCAATAGCTCAACCCGAAGCTAATCCGGAAGGCTGTCAACGACGCTGGCAACTACATCTCCAATCATTTCTACGCCAACAGATCCGCTATTGTCGGATTTCGTCCAGCGTTTTAAGAGAAAAGACTTTAAATCAAGCCCTTCTTTCTTCGACTCTGTAGCGCAGATACTCCTCTCCAGGTTACGACATTGCACCCTATGGATATCTGAGCGATTGAGATCATTGACTGCTATTAAGAAAATTGAGTCCCTGAGGACTATCTTTTTGTAAGCTCTCAAGTACTCACTGCTGGAGAAGGTCATATTGGCTTAAGCAACTACCACCGCGCTTCCGTTACATCCTGAATGAATAAATAAAAACGTCTTCTCGGCGTAATTTCTTGATGACGCAAGAGCAGAGGATTGAGCAAGATTCTACGTTCTCACACGAACTTCCAGATCCTTTAGAAATTCAGTGATCAGATTCAAGTCCTACCAGTGAGACTATCCAAATCACGGGTTCAACGAAGTGCATTCTCCTTAGCACTTTCTTCAGAGGCATTGAATTACAATATCAGATGCTCTAGACACAACGAGTGAGGGAACTTCAGCACCATAAGTAAAGAAGCTCACATGATTGAAAACCTGAACATCAGCAATAACACCAAGACACCGATTCAAGAGAACGGAAATCAGGCTCTAGATTCTGTGAGCAAGTAGCAGATTGAAGAGGTTAATGCCAAAACTGGATATGTGTTCAGACATTCTCAAGAAGCATCACGTACTGTGGACGTGAAAGAGCCAATTCGTCTAGAGACGATGAGTTTGATGAAGAAGATGGAAACTACATTTATCGGGAATGGTTCCAGAGACAGGAATCTCAGGCTTCAACAAGACTCCAATGACTGCCTCAAAGAGTACTGTTTACCAGAATTGCACGCGAAAGCTTTTCAACCATATATTGGACTTATGATCTACTACTGCACCAGTAATCTCCTCCCAGAAGTCAGGAAAGAACAAGATTGAAGCGATGGTTGACAGAGTTTTAGAGACAGCAGAAGATGATTGTGGAATTTCAAGGAAGATAGATGGTTTGTACCTCAATCTCAATACAAGTTCGAAAACATAGCGCTCATGTGAAGAGAATTGAGAATCAAGTGATGCAAACAAGTGCAGACCATTAAGAAGCCTGAGTGCTTGACAAGAGAAAATCGTCGGCAAAGCACACGACGTCATATGCTTTGATAGATGATGATTTTGGCAGGGAAGTCAAGAGAGAGAACCCAAGATAGCAATTTCGTGTGGAATATTCAGTTTCACTCGCAATGCTAATACACATTAATCTACGCCAACAGTGAGAATCGATCGACGTGTAACTCCACAGAGCCAGTGCTTCGTCGTGATATGACTAACATCGATCTACACTGTCTCCCGTAACATCGCATCGACAGGGACAGAAGAACATCGATAGTACAGCACATGCATCGATAGACATGGAGAGGAAATCCAGTACGGCTTCCCAAAACAAAATGCGAGCTTGTTTGTACGTCGCAACCATTACAATTTCAGATCAGAATACATCACATCTGAAGCTATGGATACGGAAGAGAAGATGACGGACATTCAAAAAGAGACAAAAGATCCCCAAACATCAACGCAGAGAAGCCAATGGAAAAGGAGATAGGATAGCTGCTAAAGAGTTTTTTAAAGTTCCTCTAGATACCTCTTTTGTTGAGGCCTATGTATACTCACAAATTGTGGACGTTTTTTCAGGGAAACAAGGTAGACAGGTGATGATATAGAAATAATGTTCATCACCTCAGAGAGAAGATGAAGCAGAGGACCTGTCTAAAGAAGAAAAGTGATCCTGGAAAATTGTGTTTCCATGCTTCACCAAAGGAAATAAATACCCCAAACACCCTTTGTGACATTGGATCATCAGTAAGCATTATGCCAAAGTCAATGGCAGAGGAGCTGAACCTAAAAGTGGAACCTTCCAACGATTCCTTTACATTCATAGACTGCTCAAGAGTGAATTCAGGAGGGATGGTAAAAGATGTTCCAGTGCAGATCAATAATACATTGGTCCAAACAAATTTCATGTGATGGACATCAGGATAGATTGAAACTCTTCTCTACTACTTGGGAGAGCATTCATGACTATTGTGGGAATGCGATATGAAGTTAAACAGGTTGTATCTATCTCTAATTGATCAAAATATTTTTTATGAACCTGTCAAAAATAATAAGAAGGCTAGACTGATCGAATTGTGCAATTATGCAGAACTTGTGGCCACATGTTTATGCAATTACGAGTTCTGTGAGGAATCAGAAGAAGGAGCAATCGATCGACACTCAACCCAAACCATTGATCAACAACCATACCGGTTCAACAATCAACCGATACCTACCCTATCGCATCGATCAACACTCAACCTTCCAAACAAGCCCACACCCACCATGGCGATTTCAGTCACGACACAGCCTATCTCGAGTACGACGAAGATTACAAAGAGGAAGAAACAATTGAATACCGAGGGATTGCTTTGGAAGAGGCTGGAATTTTCCATGTTTCCCCTCGACCTGGGAATTAGACATCGATCGACGAACACCATACACCATCGATTGATACTGAGGATGAAGTAGAAACTGAACGAGATTCATCTGCCAGAACGCATAACGAATATGGTTATTTACAACCATATGAGTTCAGTATTATGCGAGATCCAGATGGTTATGCCAGAGCTATGGACGGTCGAATTCTACATGTCACAAAAGACGATGTGGCAGATATACTCGCAATGGATACCGGAGCTGGAAACCTTTTCATCCACTGGTCTGATCACCGAGCATTGATCGACGTTCCACAGACAATATCGATCGACGCTAATCCGGCCGTACCAAGGTTACTGTGGAGATTACGAGAGAACTATGCAGCTTACAGAGAGTAAGAAGCTGTCTGGGTAAAGAACGTGGAGAGTAGGCAATCCAGCATCAATCCTCAATATATCTTGGCCATCCAACGACATCAAACGAAGACCAGAACAATTAACTGAAGCAAAAGATACCGAATATGGTTATCTACGACCAGACGAGTTTGGAATTTTAGAGATACAAAAGGACGTGCACGAGATCTTTACGGGAGAATTCTCAACTTACCTAAGGAAGATGTAGCAGATGCTCTTGTTATGGCCAATGGATCAGGAACTTTATTTGGACAACAGCAACAGCCATCGATCGACACGAAGATACCACCATCGATCGACATCAGGGAGCAGAAGCATGAGCCTAACCAGTACCCGAACATCGATCGACAACAAGAAGCATGCATCGATCGATACCACCATTCCAGGAGTCCACGAGTTCTGTACATCTAACCCCTTCACTTCAGAAACTCCGGGACCGGTCAGTTAGATAAATCCCCTATTGATAGAGGGTCAGTAGAGTATGGAAAGAGAGCTTTTGATGCTGATGGCAGAAGGATTTTCTTTTGGGAAAAGCAAGATGAGTATGGCATATACATAGATGAGTATGGCATATACATAGATGAGAACGGCAAATGCACACGCTATAGACGGACAAATTGTGAATGTGCAAGGAAGATATCAGAGCAGTTCTAGAGAGAGTTACTATGTTTGAGTACATCTACATATGTTTACCTGAACATGCAGCAAAGATCGCTAATGTCTAGGAAAAAGCAAGAAACATATAGCAGAACAGAGATTGACGATCTTGTGAATGGGATCTACAACGCTCAAAATATGTAATTAGAAGATTCTTACAGGAGGCTTAATAATGTCTACTATCTTATAGACAAATGCCTCACCGGTCTGACTACATGCATGGATAAGATGCAGCGAGATTTGGATACTATTCAAAGACAGCATGCCGATGTGGACACAACATAGTGCAATCGATCGACGGCAACATCGCACCATCGATCGATGCTAAGTCCGACAGACAAAAGCACGCAGCAGAACCACAATTGGAAGACAGGTTCAATGAGATTTTTTTCTCTCGGAGCTTACTAAAGGAAGATATTTCTCAGAAATTTGAGGATATATCAGAGACTACAGCTGCCAGAGTTAGAATGCTACAGTGCCATATTGAGAATCTACAAAGGCGAATGCATTCAGTGGAGGTTACTAAGGAGATCATAAAGAATGAGAAAGTCAGAGGAGATGAAGCAATGAGAAACTTCATTAGTACATGGTTTCAGAAGAGCAAAGAAGAAGTAGACACTTGTTTCCAAAGTGTTGATCCACCTCCATTCTAATCAGAAAGTTTCAAATCATCGAGCTTACGACTATAACCAAGCGCTAAGTGGGAGGCAATCCACTGTTTAGTAGGTTTTACTTATACTATTTATTTATTTCGATTTTTATTTTATTTCTACAGACTACTTATACTACCATCGATTGACACCATAGAGGCACCATCGGTCGACACTGGATCGCAACCATCGATCGACCAAACCCGCCTACCATTGATCGACACTCTCTCAGAAAGAGAGGTATCGAGTTCTATACTTAAGCTATTTACTCAAGATTAATTTTTCCTAACCAAATCTGGGGCGGATTACACTGGGACAGTGTAATTTAAGTCTGGGGGGAGGTTCGCTAATGCTATTTTATTGTTTTTGAGTCTTATTTACTATATATATAAGTTTTTCAAAAAGTTTTATCGAGTCAAGAAGAAGACTATGATCAAGATTTATTATAGACTAACCACACTTTAGCACCATTCTTAGAAGATTGTTTGCAGGGATTACTAGAGATACCAAAGTGGATCATCCTGCCACTATATCACACTTGCTTAGAAAGTTTGAAAGAACCAAATCTAATTTCCAACACTAATCCTGAGATTATTTCTTGCTTTGGGATTTGGTATACACTGGATCGGATTCCTTCTACAAGTCTGGAAGGTAAAAGTCTGTGTGCTTCTAATTCCTCTCTCTCTCCCCTTCAGATTAAAAAAGGAGCCGAACAAGATTTAGTGGCTACAACCATTAAAGCTTGATTCATATGATCCTAGAAAGAGATAAAGGTCAAAAAGAAGTGAACAAGATCTTATGGAAAAAACCATTAAGGCTTGATTCATGGAAGCCTATCCAAATATCTTAGTTAATTCAAAAAATAAAATGATACCTTCAAATAAGGGAGACATTGACTGAGAAGAAGTGAGAAGAGAGATAGGAAAGGAATTAGAGAAGACTACATGTGTGTTCAGATACTTTCAGAGGTAAGAGTCCATGTATCCTTTGATCGATACTCCCAAGGTAAAGTCTGCACACTTTTATTTTATGCAAAGAATGAAATCAGTAGAGGGGCGAGTCAGACTAGTATTCGCTAAGTTGTTGGTAGAATGGATTTGTTTTCTATACTAGGATATGGGTATATAAAGCTCTCTGTGATTGACCTAATAGGATGTGGCTGCAATAAAGTAAGGTGACAGTTATACTTAGATATTATGTGACTCTTCGCTTCTCAAAACCGCTTTCGCATGCTTGTTTGCTGAGGACAAGCAAACGGTTAAGTCTCGGGAGTTGATATAGCCTATTTATACCAATTTTAGGCCATGTTATGGACTCCATTTAGGGTCTATTATGTGTCTCTAGGCTATGTTTTAAGGTCTTTACAGGTCCTGGTAAGATTTGGAGATATATGAAGATACTTGGAACTTTGGAGAATTTAGAGGAGAATAATTTGTAGCTAATCTTTGAGAGAGTCGAAGTACAAGACTGCCGTCGATCGATGGCACTATCCTGCCGTCGACCGACGTTACATGACCAAGTTCGATCGATGCTTACCACTTGCCATCGATCGATGACCAATTCGCAAACAGCCGATTTCAAGCCCAAGTTAGAGACAAGACACAAGATTAAAAGTTTACCCCTGAATGATTTTTGACCTAGATTTTAGGGGTTTTATATTTATAATTCATGGATGAAGATAGATAGAGAGTAGACAATATACGTATGCATACGTACAGAGACGTACGGTGCTAGGTTCTTGAGTATTCTATTTAGGGAGAAGATTCATAACTCCTTAAGGAGTTTTGTATTGAAATCCTAGTGTTTTATCAATTCATTATATTCAAATTATTATTCTTACTTTGATTATGTCTGAGTTATCAACTAGATTTAAGGTTTATTAATGGTACTGATGGATTAGCCAAACAACAAGATTGTCAAAGTTATTATTAGATATATTAATAGAATTATGTTTATTGTTTGTGTTATAGAGTAGCTGACTAGAAACCCTGATAACAGGATAATTAGGCGCAAGCGAGAGCATGGTTTACTACCGGAATTTATTCTGTTGAGCTAGGGTTCTAGAAACAAACGAGAGTTGATTTAGTTAATCTAGTGAACTTATCGAATTAGGTCATTAAGTTTGACTCAAGAAACCATGGATCGATGCAGGATCATTGCCATCGATCGACAGCCATTCCGTGTCAACAAGCGAGAGGCTGAGACATTGGACTTAGTCAATAAATTAGACTCGCTGCGAGAGCTGGTCGTATTATACATTAGATATCGATTTCTATGATTTATACCCCTAACTTCTATCTTCTATAATCTACTTGCATGAAACCCTAGATCTAGCATATTTACATTTATATCTAGTTAGTTTATTAACATATTTTCACATTTACATTATTAGCATATTTCCATATTTACATTATTAGCATATTTCCATATTGCATTTACACTCTCTAATATGGAACATTCCTTAGACTGATTACTTGTTACCAATATATACATAATCACATATCTTAACTTTAGGAATAAGAAATATATTTTGTGTCATTTTTCTCTGTGGATTCGATCCCTAAGTACTACACATGATCTCTCTTGGCAATAGTATTATTTCGTGTGTTAAGATTAAGAGTTAATTTGATAGTTGATTATTTAGGATATTTATACCCTGCTAGACAGTAAACAACACGCATGTCATTATCTCTTCCACATCGTTTCCTCTTGAGGACTGTCGTTGTTCTTTCTTTGAGCATTTCGTTTGAGCTGAGTTGATTGCTTCTTGTCGTGGATGTTGCTTGAGTTGCGGTATCACTCCGGATGCCGGTATTCCACAGATGATTCCCTTCCTTGCTTCCATTGGAGTGTCTAAATAGACACCCTGGACACAAATTTAATCTGAAAACAAGTTAGTGAACAAATAAACAAAAAGGATAACATGAAGATAGTACATGATATCGAGTCTCTAGGCTTACTTTGGTTTTGTTCCCTTCCGAGATCTGTAAAGCTTCCAATCTTTCGAGATCTGATAAACAAAGCGCAATTCCTAATCAGGAAATATAATACTGAGACACAGCAGCTAAATATAGGGTTTAGAGTTCTCTCACCTTTCCCAATTAACTTCTTCGGTAAAATCTATGGTTTAGAGTTCACTCAACTTTGCCAATTAACTTCTTCGTGAGTTAGCAGATGGTAGTTGAGAGAGATGATACAGATTGGGAATCTTCGAGAGTGATGAACAGAGAAAAGATGGCTACAGAGAGATGGATTCGCCGATTTTGGTTGTTGAGAGATGGATTCGGAGATTTTGTTTTGAGAAGAAAGGGAAAGTCGATATTTTTAACCTAAAGACCTTTAGTTTGCCTATGAATAGAAAGGCATGAATTTTTATTTGGCTCCAATAAAATTGAGAATATTCTTTTGACTCCAAAAACATTAATTAAATTTTTCATTTGCCTCCAAGAATTTATAAATGAAAATGAGTTATTTAACATGAAAACTATGGCTTTGTATTTTAGAATTATAAAAAAGCCAAAAATATAATATTATGCAAAGATTCATCATCTGTGAACAAATAACCCCAAAAACTAAAATTTTCTCTATACCCTAAAATCGAAATAACAAAAAACTAAACTTTAAAATATAAGAGTGAAAAGATTACATCATTTTGTGAACAAATATAATATTTTGTCACTGTGTTTTGTTAACTTTTGTTAATAAACCCTAAACACTATAACTAAAACAATTTACCCTATACCCTAAAACTAAAATTTAACCCTAAGCAAATATATATAAATAGTAAACAAAAAAGACTTCAAATTACTCACTAAACTGTCAACGAAGACGCGTTGAGGTTTAACCCTAAAATACATCCTTAAACCCTAAATCGAATCCCTAAACATAAAACCGTCAAACTAATGCTAGGGCCCTTTTGAATTTTAACCCCTAAAGCAATTTTAGTATTTGCAAACATAACTAGTGCTTTGCATTTCTATATTATAAGGCATTTTCGACATTTTCTTTTTTTGGGCTTGTTGTGAATTGCAAAAGTCAAAATTTAAACACATAAAATATGTTTTCGTTATTATTACAGAATCAAATCATACGAAGATCCAAAACACAAATAAAACAGAGTTCTAACATAATAAGAATCTATATGTTGTCAAACTGACAAACACAAGTGATTTATGTTTCAAAATAAGTTAATGGCTTGGTTCCTTCTCGTTTGGCGTTATACCTGAAAACGAAGACATCTCAGGTCAGTTTGGGGTTACTTCCCCACTTCTGAAACACTCCAGAGATCAAATAATGAACAAAAAATCTCACTGTAGCCACTTTATCTCTGGCCAAGCAATACAGCTTCCAAGTGCATCTTCCATATACTCGATCTCAGATGTATGACTCTACACAGCAGCATATTTAACCTTGAAACATCCACAAAGACTCAGCATGGACCATGTGGGAACTGAAATTCGCACTGTCGATTTCTGAAAATAAGGAAATCAAGAAAACATAACTTTCCCAGAGATCCTAGATTTCTGCTAAGCCAAACGTCAAGCAATCAGACAATAACAAATAGACGAAGTAAATAATTGAATAAACGAGAGAGCAAAGAAGGTCTTATTCCGAATTCGTGAATGAGCGTTACAATAAGTAAAGCCTCGGTCGCAAGAGCTTTTGGCGAGTTCCTAATTCTAGCCACCTAAGACTTCATTAACCTAGTTGAGTCGTCGCTCGAGAATAGAAAAACAAAAAATTGCCTAAATCGCTCTAAGTTCCAAGTTTCTTTTGTTGTGTATTTTCATGTCTGTTAACTCTCTAT
This sequence comes from Moricandia arvensis, assembly GCA_905132765.1. NCBI lineage: Eukaryota > Viridiplantae > Streptophyta > Magnoliopsida > Brassicales > Brassicaceae > Moricandia > Moricandia arvensis. The sequence goes on from CAJHQP010001659.1 coordinate 27,871, forward strand.
ATTTGCATTCCTTATATACTCTTCTTGAGGAGGTTCCCTCTTTCCTCTTCTGCGCCCGAGTCGTTGTTATCTTCTTGCGAAAATATTCCATTTTTCTTAGATCTTCGAGATTATCCCTTGAAACTTGAAATTTATCTTCCGGACTTGACATTATCTTCTCTTGGAAAACATAGATAAACCGTCATAGTATCCTTGGACTCAATCCCATCTAAAAAGTAAGTAGGCCCTTAGCCGCGTCTTAGACCATTTTGGGCCGTTTTTCGACTTAAACGTTTTTACGATCTTTCCAAGAAAAGACCTTTGGTACGAATTTGTTTTGTAAATGGTTCAAATTACGTATAGTTGAGGAACTTTGGTGTTAAGTCAAACGTTGCCGTTTTGTACGAACCATTTGAATTTATAGGAGAAAACAAGTCATCACGGTTCTTATCGTAAAGTTCCAACGGTAATTCCAGTAGAGACGAAACAAGAGAGGTGTGATCGAGGTTCAAAAGAGGTATTGATCGGTACAAAGACGGATGGTGCTGATCCAACTAGCCTGATGACGGGCTGGTCATGGTCGACCTAACTCACCAATCATGCGAGTTGGACAAGCTGATCCACGCGCCTGATGGCGTGTTGAATGGAAGACAATCCAACTCGCCATCAGGAAAGTTGGTCGAGAAGTACCAACTCGCCTGATGGCGAGTTGGACGAAGACCATCGAATTTGCCCATCAGGCGAGTTGGGCGACCTGCACCATATTTCCTGATGGCGAGTTGGGCTTGGCCTGTTCAACTTGCCATCGGGCATGTTGTACACGATTTCTTTGGTCGTTCCGTTGCTCAATTGCATTTCCATAACTTGTCCGTCCAATTCTTTTTTGAATTTGCACAAGGTTCCAGTTGTGGTTTCCCGCGCTTTTGTTTTTCAAATGTTCTTTCGGGAATTTTTAGTCATTGATTTGTCATGATCAATTTTGACCCCAACAGTTAGACCCCAGCTTGTTAGAATCTTGATGTACTTGCGAGAGGCTAGATAGGTTAGGTGAGTTAGGCGGCATTAACGGCTGAAAGTCCAAAGATGAATAGTAAGTTTCTTGCCAAGTATTTGGAGTAAGTTTACAAATTCTTTACTTGCTTCATTCCGCAAGAACTTCTCTCTTAAGGTAGAAAGATATTTCTCTTTATTTCTTTCTTTTATTGTTCTTGATCATGTCTTAACTCCAAAAATCTTCAGCCAAAGCTTTGCCTTCTTGCTTCGACCCCGACAGGATTGTACCCATGTGGTGGAGTTTCCGCCAAACTCGAATTCATGGCACACTCTGTTGATCTTGTAGACGCCGATGCATATTGGCTGGCTACGTGCAGTTTGAAAGGTTTCCTTCGAACGAATCGTAGTATCCACCCCCAGTTCGTACCAAAAAGTCCCCTGGTTGTCCGAGTCACAGTTTTCCTCTGTATCTTGACGTCATCCAACAGTTCTGCCATGTCCCAGATTCGGTAGAATTCGACTTCCAAGGGCTGGAGAACGTGCTGATGCTCATCCGGATGGTTTACTTCACATGTTACGACGCTTTTTCTGCTGCGTTTTCGTTTGTAGTTTTCCCATCCCGAGGGTAATCGTTCAAGTCCTGGATCGGTTTGGATTGTCGATAAGGCCAAATCATTGCCTACCAGCTTGCAACATCTTATCGGGATTTTGGTGCTGAGTTATATGTGCGGCATGACTCTCGATGCTGATTATTTTGAGGCTATACTGAAGCTAGTGGGGTCGGGAACATCGCCAGATGTCGTATGATCCCAAGGAACGATATGGCGATAATCAGGCGATTTGTTTTGAACTCGCATCAGTATCGAAAGAACTATTTTCTTTTCACGTAGGGAGCAATTCTGTCGAGGAGAGCTGCATTCCTATTTTTAGGAGTAGATGGGGCAGAAAGGGTATCTTGATTAGATATTCTGTTGGCGTTTTTTGTTTTGAAGATATCTAACCTTATACTTGCTTTCTTTGTTTTGCAGTTACTAATCCTCTACCCCCATTTTCCGAGGACCTGCTTTATTGTTAGAGATCTTCTTCGGGGCGGTCCATATTTTTGGGGCTATTTTTCTCCGAGACGATTTCGTCTTGCGGTGGTGTATCATCATTCTCGACTACAGCCAGATTTATCGAATGAAGAAGAATCGGAGCCGAGCATGGAAGATTCGTTCCTTTCAAAATTCCGAGGGAGAGGTCGAGGTCTCCTATGGACAAACATGTTGCCTGAACTGGGACGGAGATACCGATTGACATGTTAAAGTTTCCTTCGGATGACATTTTCCGCACTCTTTTCGATGGCCAACTAAGTGGAAATGGCACTGATCGGGTCAATGTACCGGAATTTGACACTCTGGGGTCCGACCTCGACAAAATATTTGATTTCGGGATGCCCTCGACGAGAGTGAGCCCGGCGAGTCGCCACAGTTTGCGAAAGCATCGAGGATAATCAACGGGGTTAGTCCTTGCTTTCGGACGTTTTTCTGTTTTTTTGCTAAAAAAATTATCTCACTCTAATATTTTGTAGGGTCTCCTTATCATGAATGAGCTCTGAACGCGAGTCGCTTGGAGGGGCAGACTGCTTGGTTCAATGCGAGACAATTGAGAAAAGATTGACCGCTTGAAGGGTGAGTTGGCAGCGAATTCTCTTCGCGAGGAGAGAGCTGGCCACGAAGGAGGCTCGTTGAGCGTACTGGAGACGGAAGAGGGAGGTCGCTGGGATCATAGAGAACCGTCACGCCAAGTTCATGAATGAGTTCGTTGAGCTGAAAAAAGACATACAAGTCCGTTGGCGACTACCGCAAGTGTCACGGTGCTGTTGTCGGATTGTATATTACGCATGCCTTTGAGTATTCTTACGAAGAGGAGATGGCCAAGCAGTCAAGTCGCACGCGTAGGAATGAGAATAGGGACTCCATGATTCCCAGATCGAAGAGAGGATTTGTGATAGTGGGTGTGATTCCCGTGTCCCTTGACTCAGAGGAGATCGGAATAGGAGTTCCCGGCGAGACTGGGTGAAGTGAACCATCAACGGCCCCGTTTACCGACTGCTCGTTTGGGAGGTCGATGTTCGGACACTAAGATCCTGATCTGTAGGAATGTCGTTGTACTTGATGGGAAAGTGTTCCCTCTCATGATTATGTTTCTAGTTTATACTCGCCGAGTGTGGCCCTAATTTATGTTTGCTTAGGCCAAGTTTGGTCCGTGTTAGATTGTTGGGACTGGCACTTGTGGCTTCAAGTTCCCTTGCCGCCTTGCGCTTGATTTAATGAACTATGCTTCTTTTAAAGAATCTTAGATTGTTTTGATTGAGTATGGAGAGAATAATATGAGTTTTCTTCTCATATCTAACTCTGGGTGAGTCGTTCCATTCGTTGCTCGTTGAAGATGGGGAATGTTCAAAAAAATTTCCAAAATTATTGTACAGTTTCATGAGCGTTAAGATATGAATGAAGAGACATGTTTTAAGATTTCGTTCTTTGATATCATGCCTTGAGTAGTTATAGGCCAGTGTGTTGGGTTTAGGGCAAGACCTAGGTTTACTCTCGGTTTAAGGTTATGCGATTACTAATTGGCTGTTGGGTTACCTGTTGCGATTTTAACCTAATTTGTACGCAAATTAAAGTCTGTGATAGGTTCTCGGCTTCTACGACTTGTATGGTAAGAATTGAGCATCTCTCCAATGACAATTTCAAGTCGTTTGGAAGTTCTGACCAAAAATTTGGATTTCTTTTATAGCGCTATTATCGTAGTCGGATGTATGAGGACCAAGAGAAGGTCTATTTTATCTTCCTTTTCGAGAACGGATGGTGTATTTTCCGGGGCCACTCGGGAGAATATGATGTAAGAGAAAGTGCTTGTTTATAGTCGCGATCGCTGTTTTTGCGTTTCAAGACTGGTGATATATGTCCAAAGATTTTACGCGATGTCTCGCTTTGTTTCTCGGAAATATACTTTGCGTGAAAGATGGTTTCGAATGTTTGAGAGTGGTTGTCTTGTGTTTTGGTCGGAAGTCGGTTTCAACCATGTAACCGAGAAATTTTTGTGAAGTACTGACGAAAACGTTTTGTACATTTAGAAGTTTAGATAATTTTCGATAGACTGATTTTATCGTAAAATTTATGTTTCTGGATTGTATGATAGATGTTTCATTCATACTTAGGTATTTCTGAACATGTCTTGTGATGTGATGTAGCTTTTATTATGCACTCTCAAATTAACCCTATAAGCTAATTTTTACTCTCTCAAATCAGAGGTTCAGTTGTAGTACTTAGGGATCGAATCCACAAGGAGCGTTGGCACACAATAGACTATAGATGTTTAGATTAAGCTAGGCAAACAAATTAATAAGCAGTGAATAACGTAGCAAGTTGATTGATTGGTTGTTCTGAACAAAAACAATAAATAGTAGATCTAGGGTTTCATGCAAGTGGATTATAGAGGATAGAAGCTAAAGGTTTTAATCATAGAACTCGATATTTAACGTAAAAGACGACAGCTCTCGCTGCGAGTCTAATATGTTGACTAAGTCCGATGTCTCAGCTCTCGCTTGTTGACATGAAATGACTGTCGATCGATGGCAATGATCTTCCATTGATCGATGGTCTCTCGAGTCAAGTATTAAGACCTAATCGATATGTTCACTAGATTAACTAAATTAACTCTCGTTTGTTTCTAGAAACCTAGCTCAACAGGATTAATTCTGGTAGTAGACCAAGCTCTCGCTTGTGCCTAACTATCTGATGATCAAGGTTCTAGTTAGCTACTCTAGAACACAAGCAATAAGAAAATTCTATTGATAGATATAATAATCACCCTAGCAATTATATTGTTTGGCTAATCCATCAATACCATTAATAAACCCTAAAACTAACAAGAGATTTACTCAGAAATAATAGATAAATCAAATAAATATAGAATAAAAATCAAATAAATAAACCAAAGGAGTTCCAGGAGGAATCTGAAGGAGTTCCTCCTTTCTCTCCCTAACCCTAGAACAACAGATAGAATGAAGCTTGAGCCTAATCAATGGCATAGAAACATATAAATAGGGTTTTAGGTCGTCCATGGATATTTAGTAATTTGTGATCGCTTCTGGGCTTAAGATGGCCATAAAAAATGTTGGGCCTGTATTCTGTGATCACCGTCGATTGATGGTAAGGCTGGGCCGTCGATCGATACTCGTTCTTCCACTCGACAGCTTCCTCTCGCGAGGCAAACAGACAACTCTTCAGTAAATCGGGCTTAACTTTAAATCTAACTGTCCGATTGACCTTAAAACCGGTGGCATTAAACATCTAACTCAAATATATGTCTTCTGGAAAAATATCAGCTCAATAGCACCATGGGAAGGTCTACATCCATAGATAAACATCTGACGGATCTGCGCAGTTTTGCATCTCTAAAGCTCCAGAAGCCACCAAAGTTCTCCAGAACGTACCTGAACCTGAAAATACTCTAAGACATACTCCAAACACATATAATAGACTCTAAATAGAGCTGATATCATGGCACAATAGTGGTAAATATCAGGCCCTATCATGATGTTTATGTGATAAAAGAGATTTGCGAGACGTTCTGAAATCCTTATTGTGTTTTCTTATATCGAAAGAAATGATGAAATTGAAAAATTGTGGGAGTATACGAGTTTCTCTCTAACTACCACTCGCTCTTTTTAGAGAGGGGGATAGCTGAACTCATCTTTTTGACGAGCTGCCTACGATACCCCTTTCGAGGATCAAGTTATCTCGTCGTTCAGTTGCTGCCGCGAGTGTGTTTACTCGGTGCCTACATCGATCGTCTTGGTTGTAGCCGGATCTTTATCTTCTTTCGGGTTTATCTCCTCCGGTTGGGTCAGGGCATTAGGCTCGGAAACCTGATTATTCTTGTGCGTGTTCGAAACCGTCTTGCTTGGAGTAGACGATGATCGAATCATCTTTCTTCCGAAGTGTTTCCAGTCGATGCGATGAGTTATCTTTGCGCCATTTGGTATATACCATCGTGGTGGCCGTGAATTGCCTCAGCTTATGACTCGACTAAGTTGCTATTCGGATTGCTATACTGAGCATATGTCGACGGGAGTGCCTTCATGGAGTTTATCCAAGGTGTTCCCATAATGACGTTGGTAGATGGCTGGGTGGGTCGACGACTGCGAATTCAACGATTTTCATGACTTCCTATGCCATGACTGGGAGTTTGATCGATGCCGAGAGTCATCGATGTTATACCCGAGAAACCGGTCTAACGTTTTGTGCGTTGATATGACTTCTCCCAGATCCACGTTCATCCTTTTGAGAGTGTTACGGAAGAAGACATTGACCGTGCTTCACGTGTCTATAAGCGAGTGGGTCACTGTGGGGATGGTCGATTCCACGAGCTTCCTCTTCTTCAAAGGTAGCGGATCTGTTTTGGAACGCTCGCGGGGTGGAGACCATCTTGCCAGCTTGCACTTGATTCAGCTTTCCGCCTGATAGGACTTTCATCTTCGAAACCGTATCACTGTACTACTGCAATCCTCCAATGATCATGTTCACTCTGCGATGATTGTTGTCGCTCCCGCTTTTCGTCGTGCCTCCTTACTGTTTTTTCACCCATTGATTCCCCCGAGATGAGTTCTCTGATTACGGCGGTCTTATCAGTCTTTTGGGGGATGATCAGACTAGCAGATGAGGTCCTTTACGCTCGTTATATTGACAGATCTCCTACGAGCAACTTCATGGCGCAACCTTGCCCCGAGAAGGTGTTCTCGTCGTAAGTTGATTAGTTGTGTGACCTCGGGTCTGGTGGAAGTCGATAGAAGGTGTTCTTGTCGTAAATTTCTAAAATTTTGGGTCCATGTGTTGCTCGTTGTCCCCTAGTTACGATCCCGAATTGATGGCATAGTTATGTGCTCCCTGAAGATCTTCCTCCTCGTGATGGACGTACTTGTCGTTACAAAGGTTATTCTTTTTCGGCTTCTTATCTGATGCCGAATATTTTGAGGGCGACTTCGTCGTTTTATGCTTTTGCGACAAGACCTTCGGTCTCTTCTTCGATGATATGTAGTATGTGGCTTTGCTGGAGGCGCATCCTGGATCGTGCGTGGTTTGTCGAGGGTTATCCACTTCCTGAATTTCTGACTTGACTATATATCATTTTGCAGAGCGCGTCTATGGCCACCTTGTCGCTTTATTCCGCTAACCTTGGACATGAAAATTATGGAACCTGTTCATGAAGTCGCGGAGATGTTCGTCTTCCTTTTGAGCCAGGGTCCAAAGGGTTTGACGTTGGAGGTTTCTCGATCTATGAACATAGAGTGATTGCTTGAGAAACACTAAAGCGAGTTTGTGGAACTTCCTATGCAGTTTCGCCTAAGTCGGAGAACCACTCACGCGCCACTACCTGGAGGTTCTCGAAGAAGAGGCGCAGATGGCCGGTGTCTCTTCCTTTCCTTTAATTTTTTCCCCTTCCCATCGCGATCTGGAAAGGCTTGTAGGTGAGCCTTGGGATCAGTTGTTACCGTTGTAGGTGGGTACCTTAATCTTTCCAGGATCTGATACTCTGGTATCGGTGATGCGAGATGTGAAGGTGTTTTCCGAGCTTCCTCGAGGAGTTGATCAATTTTGGGTGCGGCGCTAGTAGCGTGGTGAATCTGAGATTTCACTGCTCTTACTTCCACGGCCCTTTTTCGTGATGTAGTCGCAGAAATCACGAATCTCAGATCTCTTCCAACGGCTCTTCCAACCCGTCGGCGTTTGTTGCGAGTGATCTGAGCCTGCTCTTCAGCTAGTTTCTCCTGTTCTGCCAGAAGATATTTTCTCTTCTCCAGACATTGGTTTATCTAACAGGGAGTGTTCCTGAGCCGCGCGGCTCTCATCCTTCTCTGGATGCACGTCAGCGTAATCTTCCGAATTATCGGACTGATCGTTGGGATCCAATTCCACTTGTTTCGTCTCATGTTCCTCTGTCCCAAACTCCAGTGGGTGGAATGTGTTCAGAGTTTCCTCTGAGAAAAGGGTTGTCTCACTGGATTTTCTCCTCATGGATTTTACCACGCGAATGCCCAGGCCTGTCCAGGGGAGTTTCGAAATCGAGTCTTCTCCCACGAACCCTAGTGTTTCTTGCGGACGAAAAACTCGGGTCCTCGCTGTTTAGGGCTTCGACCTGTTTTAGCGAGAGATCCCATGAGTTTTTCTTGTTCTTCGTACTTCTTTTCAAAGCGAAGAACATATTTTAACCTCCTCGAACGGCCGTGGTGTTGGCATCAGCGTTAACCGCAGTAATGTTTGTTGCTGGAGTGTTGACGTCGTTGCCGATGCCTCAATCGTCGCGAGTTTGTGGGTTGTTCTGACGTCACATAGACATGTCTGATCGCAGCGTCTGTGGACTGTAGCGTTAGATTTTTCCGTACCCCTCACCCTCCTTCTAGCGCCAAACTGTGGGAACAGATTTGCATTGTCGATCGATTCACGCTGGCTGTCGTCGATCGATCTAGGATGTTTGGAAGTGCATAGATCATTATGTATTGCTCGTTCTTCTGCTCCTCAATGTCGATCGACTCTGGTACCTGTGAGTCGATTGATGGTTGTTGTTGTAGTCCAAAAAAAATTCGGATCCATTAGCCATAACAAGGACATCTGCTACGTCCTCCTTAGATATTTGTAGAATTCCCCCATTAAGAGCCCACGCACGTCCTTCTGGGTCTCTGAAAATTCCAAACTCATCTCATCTAGATAACCAATATATGTATCTTCTGCTCTAATTTCTTTTCTGGTTTGCGTCTGAAGTCGTTTCGATGGCCAAGAGATGCGTCGACTGATGCTCGATTATCCACTTTCGCGTTCATTACCCAGCCAGTGTCTTCCCATGCTAGGCCGCGATACTCAATCTTCTCTGTAATCTGCATCATATTCTTCGTAAGCTTCACTGTATCCTTGGTATTCTGGATGTGTGTCGATCGATGGTGTATGGTGACCGTCGATCTATGCTCGATAGTCAAAATGTTGGCCGAAAAGGTATTCCGGTCCATTAGCCATGGCAAGTATCTCTCCTATGTGTTCCTCAGTGACATGTAAAAGTCTTCCATCCATAGCTCTTGCATGACCCTCTGGATCTCTCAGAATACCGAACTCATTTGGTTGTAGATAACTATATTCCTTCTCACATTCTGCTGCTGAATCTAGTTCAGACTCTGCTTTAATATCAGTATCGATCGATGGTGATTGGGTTACCGTCGATCGATGTTAATTTCCCGATTTGAATGGAAATATGAAAACACCAGCCTCTTCCATAGCATTACCACGGTACTCGATTATCTCTTCTTCTTTGTAAACTTCGTCGTACTCGAGGTAGGGTAGGTTGTATTTGAAATCTGCATGGTAGGTGTTGATCGGTTTTGAAGTAGGACTATCGATCGATAACAAAGGGTGGGTGTCGACCTATTGCTGAACTGCAAACGCGTCTATCGATTGTATGGGCTGGGTATCCATCGATGCTCCATCTTCCGACTTTTCATTGAACTTATAATTGTTTAAGCATGTGTCCACAAGCTCTACATCATTACACAATTCAATCAGAGTAGCTTTGTTCTTATTTTTAACAAGTTCATAAAAATATTTTGATCAATTAGAGATAAATATAACTTTTTTAACTTCATATCACATATAGCTTCCCACAATGGCCATGAATGCTCTCCCAAGTAGTAGTGAAGAGTTCTAATCCATCATGATATCCATCACATGGAATGATGGAAGTCTACTAGGACTAGGGTGGTTTTTAATCTACACTAAAACATCTTTTACCATCTCTCCTGGGTTCTCTTTTGAGCAGTCTACAAATGTGAAAGAATAATTGGAGGGTTCCACTTTCAGGTTCAGCTTCCTCTGTCATAGTCTTTGGCATAATCATCACTGATGATCCAACATCACAGAGGGCATTGGGATATTTTTTGCCCTTGATGAAGCATGAAACCACGAACTTCCAGGATAGAGTTTTCTTCCTCAGACAAGTCCCCTAGTTCATCTTCTCTCTAAGATGATTGAACATGATCTATATATCATCATCTGTCTCCCTTGTTTCCCTGAAAAACATCCACAGTATGTGAGTATAACAAGCTACATCAAAAGTTGTATCTAAAGGAATTTTGAAAACGTCTTTAGTAAAGTATCCACATCTTTTTCATTAGCTTCTCTGCGTTGATGTTTGAGATCTTTTGCTTCCTCTTGGAGTGTCCTCATCTTTTCTATCAAGATCCATAGCTTCAGACGTGTCTGTATTCTATTTTGAAATCGTCACGGTTGGACGCAAAATCAAACTCAGCGTTGATGCCTGGCCGTCGAACTGGTTTTCTTATTTGTCAATCAATGCTCAGGTCGCTTTGTCGATCGATACCACTATCTCTCTGTCGGTCGGTTCTCTCATCTCTGTGTCGATTCACACGAAGGAACTGATACTGCAGGAATCGTTGTTGATCGACGCTCATCGCTTGGTGTCAATCGACACCAATGGGAACTGCCAAATGCAATAGAAATTTCCACAAGAAAATATCCTTCTTGGAGATTTTCTCTCTTAATTTCCTGCCAAAAATCATCATCAATCAATGCAATTGACGTGGTCTTTCTGTCCAGCCTCCATTTTTTGAACTTGTTTGCATCACTTGATTCTCCAACTTATTCACATGGGTGTTGAGGCTTTTGAACTTGGTATTGAGGTTGAGATACAAACCATCTATCTTTCCATTGAATTCAACAGTCATCTTCTTCTGTCCCTCTAAATATCTGTCAACCATTGCTTCGATCTTGCTTTCCTGAGCCTCTGTAAGAGGTTTCTGGTAGTAAGATGATCCATAAGTCATGTTGTTGTTGAAGGACTTCCGTTGTGAACCCTGATTAAAGTTACTCCTTAGACCATTCCTATATGAGTTCCTGTTGAAACCTGGATTCCCTTGTCTCTAGAAACCATTCCCATCAATGTAGTTCACATCCTCTTCTTCAATCTCATCATCTCTAGACTTTATTGCTTCTACTTCTGCAAAAGTAACCTGCTTCTTGAGAAATTTCTGAACACTATCAAATTTTGCCTTGACCTCTTCAATCTGCTCCTTGCTCAAAGCTGGAGTTGATTTCTTCCTCTCAAAATTTGTGTTCTTGTACTACTATTGGATGCCGGATTCTCAATCAATCTCGTAGCTTCTTCAGTTCTCTTAGTGCTGAAATTCCCCTCACTGTTGTGACCAAGGCCATCTGATACTGTAATCCAATACCTCTGAAGAAAGTGCTAACAAGCTGCAGTTTTGGACAATCTCTCATTATGACTTGAATCTGATCCAAGAGTTCCTGAAAGACTCTGAAAGCTCTTGTGAAAAAGTAGCAATCTTGCTCCTCAGATCTTCTGCTCTCGCGTCATCAAAGAAGTTACACAAGAAAGAGTCTTGATGTCAGTCCAAGATGTCAGAGATCTTTGTGGTAACTGCTTAAGCCAATATGAAAGCTTCTCCAACAAGTGAGTATTTGAAGAGCTTACAAAAGAGATAGTCCTAAAGGACTCCATTGGCTTTAATGGAAGTCACTAGATCCTCGAATCGCACCAGACGATCCATAGGGTGCTCATGTTGCAACCCATGGTAAGGCGTCTGCGCTACAAGCGAAGATAGCGGGCTTGATCTCAAAACCGTTTCTATGAAAAGCTGGAGGATGAATTGTAGATCTGTTGGCATAGAACTGGTCTGGACGGTTGTAGTCAACAGGTGTTCTCTGAGCAGCTTGGGCATTAGCTTCAGGTTGAGATACTACAGCATCTGCTTCCGCTTGTGCTTTTGTACTGGGATTACAGTCCCTGATCGTCTATCTTTTGACCTGCTGCATTACGCAGATTACCGTCGAGGTCATGCAAGTCTCCACTCTCATCCCGAACCAATACTATTGTGGCAACCATCTGAACTCGTCTGCTACTGTCGATCGATGCTGGTAAGTTGTTGTCGATCAATGTGGTGTGATCAATGTCGGTCGATGCTTGATTTCAGATGTCGGTCGATAATTGAGTTTTGAATGTCTATTGATGATGTCTGTAATGAAGTGTCGCGTCGATGCTATGTAGGTGATATCGATCGATGCTTGTCATCTTCCCTTTGCGGATCGTACGTTTGATTCTTTCTGGGTCTGGAGAATAGTAGTTCTTGTCCTTTATTTCTCTTGGTAAATTTTTTGCATTTACCTGAAAAACAAAGAAGGAGAATTTAGTAACTTAAAAGTTGTAACAAACCTAGACAAAATCTTAAAATTAAATCTAATGGTGATCTATGCTCCCCGACAAACGGCGCCAAATTTGACAAGAGTTGTGTTTATTGTTCTAGAATGGTAAGAATATTCTAAAATTAACTATCAAATTAACCATAATCCTAACACACAAATAATACTCTTACAAAGAGAGATCAGGTGTAGTACTTAGGGATCAAATCCATAGAGAGCAATGACACACAATAAATTTCTTATTTATAATGACTAAGCTATATATATATATATTTGTAGTAAACGATCAATTAAGGAAATATACCTTATCAAGAGGTATAGATTCAATATGTAAATATGATAATAATGCTTTAATGTAAATATGGGAATATGATATTAAACTAACTAGATGCAAATGTAAATATGCTAGATCTAGGGTTCAAGCTTAATGGATTATAGGGAATAGGAAGCACGGAAATGTAAATATATTAGAAATAAAAAATTAACTATTTTGACATTTTTAACTCCAACTCTCGTATACGAGCAAAAGGAAAGACCATCGATCGATGACAAGACCTGATGTTGATCGATGGTGAAATGAGCAGGAAGTGTGAACAAGATTTGATAATTTCACCAACCTAATGAGACCAGCTCTCGCATGCGCCTAAGAACCTAATTTAATGGAATTTATCTGGCAGAGAACCTACTCTCGTAGTAGTCCATGTCCTACCTTCGAGATCCCTAGTTAGCTACTCTAGAATGCAAGCATGAATCACAAATCAATTGATGGATATTAACTTAACCTAGGCAATCTTACTTTTGGGCTAATCCATGATTGCTATCATTCAACCCCTGAATCTAGTTGATAACTGCTCAGACTAATCAAAGAAAGATGATATATTGGGGCTCCAATACAAATCTCCATAAGGTGTTATGAATCTCTTCCCCTAAACCCTAAAACTATAATAAAAAAAAAAACTAAATTCTCAATAACATTCTCTCTCTCCCTTCTTTCCACAAACTTTTGCACACCACTATGCACACATCCCTCTGTGTAAAAAAATAAAACATAAATATAAAAACCCTAAAATTTAGGTCAAACTCGTCAAGGGCATCTTCGTCATTTGTCTCTAAACTTGGGCTAGAAGTCGGTTGTCTGTGATTTTTGCTGTCGATCGATTGGCAATGTGTGCGACATCGATGCGACCTTGGTCTTGTAACATCGGTCGATGCAAGGTAGTGTCCTCGATCGACGACTGTCTTGTACTTCAACTCTCTAAATGATCAGCTACGAATTCTTCTCTTCTAAATGCTCCAATTGCTCCAAGTTTCTCCATATATCTCCAAAACGTATATGGACCTAATAAAAACTCTAAAACAAGTCTAGACACAAATAATAGAACCTAAATAGAGCTTATAACATGGCCTAAAAACTGGTAATAAATAGGCTATATCAAGTCCCTAAACTTGAATTAGGGAGAGGCAAGTCCAGATGAGGAGAAAGGGAAAGGAGGCAGGGTATGGTCTCCATGGTGATAGTGACATGTCTGCTACAACTCCCTATGCACCATGTGACTTTTTCTTCTTAATTCAAACCATATCCTTCCTTTTGAATTCAAACTGAGTATCGTAAGGTTTCTGGGGCCTAGCAACGTCCACAAGGTCCTCCCCAACTCATTCCTTGCCTTGTTAGTCAGGTTAGGTCAAGTGATATAGAACAACCTTCATAGTTCCTTGTGAGTCCAAGTTTGTTTGATCTAGATTCTATCTTTAACCAGCTTGATTCTTCTTCTTTTATGTATTCATTCTAACACTCCCCCTCAGCTTGACCATAGGAGATCCTTGGGCAAGCTTGGAACTGAGATTTATTGCCTCATTAAAAACCTAAGTATGGGAAAAACCTCTTGGGATAAAACAAACTTAGGGAAAAAAGAGTGCAACTACTTCAGCTTAGGGATCGGCCAATGGGTTTATGAGTCTTCTGATCAATTTTATGGACTCATAAAACTTGGATCATGGCCTTTATTCAACTGAAGCAGACACCAATGCCTTCCTTGCTTCACATTTAAAACTGCTTGGAACTCTCCATGTGGTTGGTTTTTTGTCTCCCCCTTTCTTCTGACATCCAACCATCATCAAGGGTTTGATCCACAACCAAGTACCTGATTCTAACAATGCACACACACTTGCATCAATTCTCAAGGGGGCAAACCTATTCAAACAAGAATAAGTATAATTTTATGTACATCCTTTGCATAAGAAGATGTACATTGGCTTCTCATATTAACACCCGCCTCAAGCTTGACCTGAGAATGAGGGTATGTGGTCAAGCTTGGAAGATGAGAGCCAATGATGATCACCAATGCCTTGAGACCACAACCCTCTTGACTTGAATTGTGGTATTTTCTCTTGAGTGTACTTCATGTCCACCCTCTAGGCATCAGGTAAGTCACTTCTGAGCAATCTCTCCACTGCTCCAATCATCCTCTCCACCATTTTGGGAGTTAATGAACAAAACAATGTCCAAAAGATTGTTGGGAAATGGAAAATCTCCATGCTCAGGAATATACATCATATGTAGGCTCTGAAAAACAAGGGCAAATATCCATGGTCAGGAATATGCATTTTGTGCAGGCTCTGATCAACATTGGAAACCTGTCAACCAACACTAAGACAAGCATCAATAGATACATGAGGGTTTTTATTTAATTCAATGCAAACTCTATCAAACCCTACGAACTACTCTTGCAAAGAGAGGTCAAATTGTAGTATTTAGGGATTGAGTCCACAGGGAGCGTGGGCACACATTAAGCTTAATACAGTCGTGATTAAGCTATGCAAATAGATTAATAAACAGTAAAAAAAACTATAGCATATAATTGATTGATTGGTAATTAAACAATTAATAATAAATAGCTAGATCTAGGGTTTGAGGAAAGTGGATTATAGAGGATAGAAGCTAAGGGTATTAATCATAGAACTCGATATCTGATGTAAAAGACGACCAGCTCACGCTGAGAGTCTAATCTATTGACTAAGTCCGATGTCTCAGCTCTCACTTGTTGACACGGAATGACCGTCACTCGATGGCAATGATCCTATGTCGATCGATGGTCTCTTGAGTCAAGCTTTATGACCTAATTTGATAAGTTCACTAAATTAACTAAATCAACTCTCGTTTGTTTCTATAGCTTAACAAGATTAATTCTGGCAGTAGACCATGCTCTCGCTTTCGCCTGACTATCCTATGATCAGGGTTCTAGTCAGTTAATCTAAAACACAAGCAATAAACATAATTCAATTGATAGATCTAATAATCACCCTAGCAATTATATAATTTGGCTAATCCATCAATACCATTAATAAACCCTAAACCTAACAAGAGATCTACTCAAACATGATCTTTGTCACAAAGGATTTCCAGGAGGAATCTGAAGGATATCCTCCCTTCTCTCCTATACCTAGAACAATGAATAAAAGAAAGCTTGCTTAGCGTTCGCCGTCTACAATGGCTTAGAAAACATATAAATAGGATTTTAAGTCGTGCAAGGGCATTCTGGTAATTAATGGTGGCTTCTGGGATTAAGTAGGTCTTGAAACAAGTCGAGCCTGTCTTCTGGGATCACCATCGATCGACACCAAGGCTGTGCCGTCAATCGACACTCATTCATATTCTCGATAGCGTCCTCTCGCTAGGCAGACAGACCACTCTTCAGTAAAACGGGTATAACTTTCGCTTTATGATCCTAATTGACCTCAAACAGGTGGAATTTGAAAGCAAACTCAAATCTATATCTTCTATCAAAATATCAGCTCAATCTCACCGTGGGAAGGTCTCCATCCATAGCTAAACATCTGAAGCATCTAAGCAGTTTTGCATCTCTAAAAGCTCCATAATCACCAAAGTTTTCCAGAACGTACCTGAACCTGAAAGTACTCTAAAACTTACTCCAAAAAAATATAATATACTCTAAATAGGGCTGATATCATGGCACAATAGTGATAAATATCAGGCCTTATCAACTTCCCCAGACTTAACCTTTTGCTTGTCCTCAAGCAAACAAAGCCTGTGAAAGAGGTTTTGAAAAACGGAGATTCACTTAATGTCTAAGTATAACTATCAGCCTACTTTGTTGCAACCACATCCTATCAAGTCAATCAGAGAGAAACTTTATATACTCTATCCTAGTATAGCAACCAAATCAATTATATCCATAATTCCGCAAATACTAATTAGAAGCACCCCTCTATTGATTTCATTTCTTTGTATAAAATAAATGTGTATGGTTTACCTTGGGAGTATCAATCAAAGGACACATGAACTCTTATCCCTGCATGTATCTGAGTACACGGGTAGTCTTCTCTGGTCCCTATCATCTCTCTCTTCTCACTTCTCTCAGTCAATGTCTCCATTCTTTGAGAGTATCATTTTATTTTTTTTAATTGATTGAGATATTTGGACAAACTTCCATGAATCAAGCCCTAATGATTTTTGCGACTAGATCATGTTCACTTCTTTTTTATTTTATCTCTTTCTAGAATCATATGCATCAAGCTTTGATGGTTGTAGCCACCAAATCTTGTTTGATTCCTTTTTTAATTTGAAGAGGAGAGAGAGGGGAATCAGAAGCACACATACTTTTACATTCCAGACTTGCAAAAGGAATCCGATCCGATGAATACTCAGCCCAAAGCAAGCTGATAATGTCAGGATTGTTGTTGGAAATCAGCTTTGGTTCCTTTTAACTTTCTAAAGTGTGATATAGCGGCATGATGATCCACTTTTCTATCTCTAGTAATATCTACAAATAACCTTCCAAGAATGGTGTTAAAGTGTGGTTAGTCAATAATAAATTTTGATCATAGTCTCCTTCTTGACTCAATAAAACGTTTGAAAAACTTATATATATATATATAGTAAATAAGACACAAAACAAATCAAATAGCATCAGAAAACCTCCCCAGGACTTAAATTACATTGTCCCCAGTGTAATCCGTCCCGGATTGGTTTGGAAAAAGCAAATCATAAGTAAATAGCTTAAGAGAGAAACTTGATACCAGACTCTATAAAAGGGTATCGATCGATGTCACGATGTTGATGTCGGCTGATGGTCATGTTCCATGTTCGATCGATGTTGATTCTTCAAAACTGATCGATGGTACACCTGTAAGTTTCTACTATTTTTTTTAGTTTTTTTACTAGAATCAATCGAAGGTACACCTGTAAGTGTCTACTTCTTTTAATGTCCTCCTAACATGTTAGAGATCCTGGCAGCAGTTGACTGAACCATCTAAATGCATTCCTAGAGATAGAATAGGGGAAGATCTTGCAAAGCATGTGGTATTCAGACACTTCATTATGATCACTCCTTGAGACTAGATCCACAAAATCTTCGATGTGTTCCTTCGGATCTTCATGAGGCAAACCATGAAAAAGAGTTATGGGCTGCCCAATCATATGATTCACGGCTCAAATGGAAGTCATTTATCTCAGCAACAACAATGACATCAGGGATCACAGCACCATGTGCATTAATCAATTGTCATGTACTACTGCAAAGGCGACCTTCTTCGTGTCGTAAGATCCCATTCTCGTCAGCTTCAAGTATGAGAAATTCAATTTCCTCTGTCTTCTCGCAAGTGGTGTCGATTGATGCTGAGGTCTTAACCTCGATCGACGTCATAGTGTTGGTGTCGATCGACGATGAGGTGTTGGTGTCGATCGATACTCGTTTCTCTTCAATGTTGATAGCTGCTTAGAGGGTGTCGACTGCCCTCTTAGACTTATGGATCATGTGTAAATCAGTAGACTCCTTCTTTTTAGAGCCCAAAAATCCTCTCCTCATTGCTTCCTGGTACTAATATGTATGTACCTGAAACACAAGAAAAAATTATATGTACGTAAACTAATATAGAAAAATACCTAGACTAAATCAAATAAATTGAGTCTAATGGTGAATCCTTGCTCCCCGGCAACGGTGCCAAATTTGAAAGGAGGGTTTTTATGTATTTTAATGCAAAATGTATCAAATTAACCCTACGAACTACTCTTGCTAAGATTGGTCAAAGTGTAGTATTTAGGGGATCGAATCCACAGGGAGCGTGGGCACACAATAAACTAAATACAGTCGCGATTAAGCTAGGCAAATAGATTAATAAGAAATAAATAAACAATAGCAAATAATTGATTGATGGATAAGTAAACAATAATAATAAATATCTAGATCTAGGATTTCAGGCAAGTGGATTATAGAGGATAAAAGCTAAGAGTATTAATCATAGAACTCGATATCTAATTCAAAAGACGATCATCTCTCGCTGCGAGTCTAATCTATTGACTAAGTCTGATGTCTCAGCTCTCGTTTGTTGAAACGGAATGACCGTCGATGATGGCAATGATCCTGAGTCGATCGATGGTCTCTTGAGTCAAGCTTTATGACTTAATTCGATAAGTTCACTAAATTAACTATATTAACTCTCGTTTGTTTCTTGCAACCTAGCTCAACAGGATTAACTCTAATAGTAGACCATGCTCTCGCTTGCGCCTAAGTATCCTATGATCAGGGTTCTAGTTAGCTACTCTAGAACACAAGCAATAAACACAATTTTATTGATAGATCTAATAATCACCCTAGAAATTCTATTGTTTGGCTAATCCATCAATACCATTAATAACCCTACACCTAACAAGAGATCTACTCAAACATGATCTTTGCCACATAAATCATAGATGAACATAATAGATATAATATAAAACAAAGGAGTTACAGGAAGAGTCTGAAGGAGTTCCTCCCTTCTATCCTAACCCTAGAACAATGAATAAAAGATAGCTTGCTTAGCGTCTGCCGTCAACAATGGTTTCGAAAACATATAAATAGGGTTTTAAATCGTGCAGGGGCTTTCTGATAATTTATGGGGGCTTATGGGTTTGGTCAGTCTTGAAACCAGTCGGGCCTGTCTTATGGGATCACCTTCGATTGACACCAAAGCTGTGCCATCGATCGACACTCATTCATCTTCTTGACAGCTTCCTCTCGCCAGGCAGACAGACCACTCTCCAGTAAAACGGGCATAACTTTGGCTGTATGATCCTTATTGACGTCAAACTGGTGACATTGGAAATCTAACTCAAATCTTTACCTTCTCTCAAAGGATCAGCTCAACCGCACTGTGGGAAGGTATCCATCCATATCTAAACATCTGACACATCTGGGCAGTTCTACATCTCTACAAGCTCCAGAATCACCAAAGTTCTCTAGAACGTACCTTAACATGAAAATACTCTAAAAAATACTCCAAACACATATAATAAACTCTAAATAGGGCTGATATCATGGCACAATAGTTGTAAATATCAGGTTCTATCAGTAGACAACAAGAGACCAAATCATGGGTTTTACCAAGTCTGATTTTTAAAACACATTTCACACAAGCTATGGACAGATATCTTTATGATTCTATCCTAGCAACACTCTCTAAATCATAATCAACAAGACTAAGTATTCAGGCAACAACACAAACAATTTTCCTAAGGATAGAAGCACGATTATTCTTTCAAGACACCTTAACTTCAAGACAGTTTAACAACCTTAGGCAGATTCTAAACAACACTGTGATAATAGAGATTTAAGTAGAGAGTAGAGAATAATATAACCGGAGTATTAGTATCCAGAGAATGGGAGAATGATGGAGAATAAGTATCCTCAGAATCAGAGAATGAGAGAATACAAAATAGAAAATAGAGAATTTGCTCAAGAGTTCTAATGGACAGAGTTTTGATTTGTTTTCTTGAGTTTTGCGGAAGCATTAAACAGTCAGGAGCATCCAATACTCATCAAGAGTTGGTGCTTTAGTAGATGAACACAATGGACCACTGGACAATCAATTTATCCACTTATCTTTGACATGTGGCACTGGAATAATTCATGAACAGATATTTTCCAGTGTTTGCAACAAGAGAACCGTCAAAATAACACTTGAACAAGTGTTTCTTGTGGCTTAGTCAACAATGAAACCAATGGATCAAAACAGTTTGTCCACTAGTCAAAGAGATGCTCCATTAAGAGAAAGTTATTATCCAATGGATAAAAATAATGGTGAAGCACTTCCGAATCATTTCGCCTCCTCAAGCTTGATTTCAAGATACTAACAAGTATTGATCAAGCTTACACTATATCGAAGTGGGAGAGAAATATTTGCTTCAAGAAAAACAGAGAATAGCGTGAGTTTTCCCAAAGGAGAGCAACTAGGCTCTTATACCATGTTGGAATTCATGAGTGTTTGTCTCATGTCAAGAGAGTATTCAGTTAACTTGTAACTGAATCCCCTTCAACCATACAACATGAACTCACCATTCAAAGGAAGAGACAACCAACTGGTAGTTGAATCCTCTTAAATAGCCTACACTATAACCAAGATCCTAGACAGTAAACTGATTATGTGTGGCAAAGAATCCCTAGTTTTAATCTAATCCTTGAGAAGTGACACAACACTTTCAGTTTGTTCACTTAAGGATAATAGGAATTAAAATCAGTAATCTACAGTTTAAGAAGTATATAAAGAAGAGTTTAAGTGAGCTTTACAAGTATTAGGCTACCTTAAGAAAGATAAAGTTAAGACAGCCTCCAAACCATAATGCTTAACTCCTTACATTGTGAATATTATTTAGACACAAGAAAGGGAGAGAGAGAACACAAAATTAGAGAGAGAAACTTTTATATATTCATTTCAACTTATTACAAGGGTGGTGAAGCCTTTAAATATGCAATCACTTACAATAAGCAAAGATTAAATCAAGGAAACATAAACAAATAATTTTGTAGGGAATGAGAAGAGGCCAAAGGGGATACAACCAAGGAAGAGGCACGTCCAGATGAGGAGAAAGGGAAAGGGGAAGGGTTGGTCTCCATGGTGATAGTGACAAGTCTGCTACAACTCCTTATGCACCCATGTAACTTTTCTCTGCCTAATTCAAACTAGATCCTTCCATTTGAATTCAAGCTGGCATCCTAAGGTTTCTGGAGCCTAGCAACGTCCACAAGGTCCTCCCCAACTCATTCCTTGCCTTGAAAGTCAGGTTAGGTCAAGTTATATGGGAAAACCTTCATAGTTCCTTGTGAGTCAAGTCTGTTTGATCTAGATTCTATCTTTAACCAGCTTGCTTCTTCTTCTCTTTATGTATTCATTCTAACACTAAGATGAACCCTACTTTTCGACCATGTTATGTTCTAAGTTTCTAAATCATAACCAAAAAAAACACATAAGAATATCAAATTATACCAAACAAATACATTGGCATCTCTGGAACTCCATCTTCATGGAAGGCACCCAATAACCACCAACTGTAATCACCATCCTGATCCATCGCTTACCATCAGTATGTGCCTTCTCATTGCACAGAGTGCGCGGATCTCTCTTTCCATGGTCTGTGATTGATCACCCATCGGACATAACCACTGATCATCCAGTATCCTTGTGATCCATCAGTATACGGCTCTGCCATAAACAGCTTAGGCCGATGAGCCATCCATTTGGCTTCTGTGCAAACATCATCAACTGTAACTGCCACTTCCAAGAATCATCAGACTTTTCTTGATCGAGACACTGATCAGAACCACACTTAGTCAAGCCAGAATGAGTTGCGACCACCATCTAAGAATCGGATCGACCAACCGGCCATCACTCTCTCTGTTCCGATCAGTGTAGCCTCTTACTCTAATTTCTCTTCATGTAACCATAAACCATGGTCCCTCATCACGCAAAAAACAGGATGCCAATCAGAACCAGTTCCATGGATGTCGATCCCAAACGGATCGGCCATCTATACCCTTTTCCTGATCCGATAATCAGTTTTTTTCTCTCTCTTGATAATTTATGTGTGTTTTCCTCTAACCAAAACTCATGTGGAAAGGAGTGTGTCCTCTCCCACGAAATCAGCATTAAAAGAGTTGGTGGTTACTTCTCGACCTTAACCATCCCAAAACTGTTTCTCAACTGCTCCTGCGTCCAGTACCATCAGTAACTGCTTATCCGGACAGTTATTTACTAGAAAATCCATGAATTCTCTTTCATCTCGGCCAACCGCTAAGTGACGGTTTTCTAAGCAGTTCAGTAACTGTACAGGTCAGTTAAGTCATTCCTGTAACCACTCTGGAACTTTCTTAGTAACCACTTAGATAACTGCTCAACAGTTAACAAATCCAAAAACTACCCAAGTAGCCGCCATATAACTGTTCTTGCCATTTTTCTTGGCCTATCAGTTTACGTTTGGCTCAGAAACTGTTCCCGCCAGTACGTATATCATTCAGTCCATACATTAACTAACTGATCTCATATGATAGATCTGTCCGTCTTGTTCGAATCTTACCAGCATTTTTCGACAAGCTCAATCACGCTATCCAAACCTGAAAGTATTGTCCTATTCTACCAATACTATCCAGACGACAAGTCCAACACTGACTGGTTTGTCTAATAAGTCTAGCTAAAACCTGTCATTGGACTGTCCCAGTTGAAACTACAGAACATGGGTGTTAATTCTTCCAATTAATGGAAACTTTTGGGCCAAACTGGAATTGTGGAAACTCGTGTTGGGTGGTTCTGAAAGCAAGGGTGTCTAGCGACACCCACGATGGTCTCATTCGACACTCTATCTAAATCATGCTCCAACTTTTAACACGTCGAGCTTCTCTTCAATTCGTACTCCATGTGGCTCCTTAATCTCCAAAATGCTCCAAAACGTACATTGAAACCTGGAAAGACTCTAAAACAGACTCGAAACATGAATATATAGACTCTAAAAATTGCACTTATACCATGGTTAAAATCCCTAAATAACAAGGTATATCAGCTGTCTCTTGAGATCAGGATAGCCTTGGAACTTCTTGGGTATTTTTCTTTTGGGGCATTAATGGTATCAGACCAGGTTCTCGGACAAAGTATATTGCGGGGTGAAACCGGCCTCCAACACTGACCTTCTGGAACAACTCAGTAACAAGGATGAATGGATTGAATCGTTGCAAACAAAAATGCATATATCCTGCTCATTTGGCGAAAACAAGATGCAAACCCAAATGTTAGGGATTAGATGAGACAGCAATTCAGACACTGACTTCTAGAATCATTTTCTATTTTTCTAATTTAGTTGTTTTTCTTTAAAATCTTTTATGTGTTGATATTCTAATTAATTTTAATTATATTTTTAAAAATTTATGTATTGATTTTAAAATGAACATTTGTCAAAAAAACTTAAACCAATTTTTCAAAAAAAAATCCCAAGCGGAAATATATCCATCTGTATTTTTTCTAATGACATAATGTTAGTCGAGAATTTTCCGAATGACACAAAGTTCATCGGGGAACTTCACGAAAAATTCTCAAACAAAAATGTATGCACATAAATTCATCGGGAATATTCCTTAAGAACATAGGTTCATTGAGAAATTCCCGACGCACTTTGTCACTGTCCAAAATTTCCCAACGAACATACTTATGTTGGAAATTTTCTTAACGAATTCCGGACCAACCATTTATTTTGGACTCCTTTTGTCGGGAATTCATCGCAAAAACTTCCGCGGGATATCCCGAAAAAATACGGATTGTATTTTGAGGGTGATAGACCTGATGATTCGACTTCATATGGAATTCTACAGGAATACCCATTTCCGACGGATTCCAAACGGATTTTTCCGTAGAGAATCGTTTATTTTCTTGTAGTGTATTTGCATATAATATATCAAAACTCCATACTTTTAAATTTAGTTCTTCTCTTCCATCTCATTTTAAATGATCGATGATAAGTTTTTTAATATTTATCATTACCATATGAATAGTCACTACAACCATAATCCACATCCATGCTAGGTTCATCTAAACCTCTCCACAGTATGAGGTTGACTAGTACTATCAAAATCTGGTAGTTTTCCATGAAGATATAAAACTTTATGACTCGGCATAAACTCATTAATAAATAAATATTTCCAAAGTTCCTGAATCTTAATCTCCTTATTATTCTGACAAGTAGTATGGTCTTTTCACCTTACGATTTTAAAGCTTCTGATTGCTGTTGAGCCAATGAATATGATTATGCAAGTAATTATGTCTACAAAAGTAAATGAGATTTATCCATCTGCGAACGAAAACAATTAGGAGAAGACATGTTTTTGTGTGTTTGTTGTGAATGAGAGGATGTAGTATCTATAGATGAACATGGAAAAATTCATGTTGGATTCCCGACCATCGAGAATTATCAAGAAATTTGAATATTTTAAATGGCTAGACAACGGTTATATATTCTATCAGAAATTTCTCTGAAATCCACCATTTAAAAAAAAAGAATTACAACGGCTAATTAATGAATATATTGTTTTCTAGAAAATTTATCAGAAATTTGTGACGGAAAACAGTACGTCAGAAACTCGTCGGAAATTCCCAATAAATTTTTGACATAAGATAATTCGTCGGATATTTAAAAGAATCTTGTATTACATATATTGTATATAGTATACATTTACATACTTGTATAGAGTAGAACAATATAATGTATGAGTAGAAAACTCCTCCTTGTATACTGATTAAAGTTAATGAAGATATTATCCATATTAACATTATGTTAGCTAATATGGTATCAGAGCGTTTACGCTGAGCTCAACTATCGTTCATCTTCATTGATCGCCGATCGACCTCTCCGATCATCGTCGATTATCTCTGATCTTTATTCTTCATCATCTCAATCACTTTCGATCATCTTCAATCTTCATTTCTCATCTTTTGAACTCATTTTACCTAGATTCACGATCGTCTTCCGCATCATCCATCTGAGATCTTCGATTCAACTCGATTTCTTCTCGATTCTCTTCACTTACGATGGGAAAGATAAAGTGTAACTCCAAGTATCAAAGCTCGACTCTGGGTAATCAATCACTTCCTCCTGACGGATCTCCTCAATCTAATCTGAATCGAGATGCGTCTGGATCTTCGAATCAAGCTCGAAATGCTCAGAATATTGAACATCAAGCCTCTGTTCGTCTCTCTCGACCTTTTGAGGTATCAAACTCCCCTGATAACATTCATAGCCCATACTATCTGCATAGTTCTGATCACCCTGGACTAGTTCTAGCATCTGAGGCATTAGATGGAAAAACTATAGCATCTGGATAGTCGCTATGAGCACTAGTCTAGAGGCGAAGAATAAACTTGGCTTTATTGATGGATCTATCACTATGCTTACTGAAACTGATCCTTACTACAAGATTTGGTGTCATTTCAATATCATAGTGAAGTCGTGGTTACTTAACAGTGGTTCCAAGAAGATATACACCAGTATTCTATACTTCAAGGCAACTGCAGACATTTGGAAGGATTTACATGTTCAATTTCATAAATCCAACCTTCCACGACTTTACAAGCTCAAACATCAAATTCATTCACTGAGGCAGGACAACATGGATCTATCTTCATATCACACTCAGACTCAAACCTTGTGGGAAGAATTAAACAGTCTACATGTTCCAGCTCGAACTGTAGAAGGTCTTCTTGCTCAAAATGAGAACAACAGAGTTATCGATTTCCTCATGGGACTCAACGACAACTATGATCATATTCGTAGTCAGATTCTCATGAAGAAAAACCTTGCCCTCACTTTCTGAAGTATATAACATACTTGATCAAGAAGATAGTCAAAGATCAGCAAGGAATGCCTATCACTCTGAGGTGGATACAGTTACTCTCCAAGTTTCTTCTAATCCTAATTACGGCAAGAATCGTTCAGTCTGCACTCACTGTGGTAGTTATGGTCATGTGATTGATCGCTGCTATAAACTACATGGGTATCCTCCAGGATTTAAACCTAAAGGGACGTTCTACCCTAAGAAGTCTCAACCTCAGAACTCTCAAGTTGGAGCAAATGCGATAATAAACTCAGACTGAACAGCCGGAAGTGATAACCTCTCCAGGGTCTTCTTCTATCACTCTAGAACAGATGCACCAGTTCATTGCTTACTTCAGTACTCAACTTCACGACCAGGGCAATACATTATCAAAGACGGACTTCTTCTTTCACCCTTCAGCCGTACCAAAGGCTTGCAAAGCAAATGGTAATTTCCTACCTCTCTATACTTTTCTTTCATTGGCATGCATTCAGCTCACTCTTCCGGGAATACTATAGTTTCGAGTGACTCATGGGTTATAGATTCTGGTGCTACTCACCATGTCAGTCATAAGAAATCCGTTTTCACCAATATAAAACCCTTACTCAACACTTTTGTCACCCATCCTACTGGAAACTCAGTGAGCATTGTTGGCATAGGTCCGGTTACTCTTAGTGATAACATAACACTCACAAATGTTTTATACATACCTCAATTTCGTTTCAATTTGTTGAGTGTTAGTTCATTAACTAAGGATACTGAATTTATGGTTGGTTTCACGGCATCTAATTGTTTCATACAGAATCTTGCGGGGGAGTTGATGATTGGCAAGGGTAGACAAGTTTGCAATCTATATGTGCTTGATTCAGGTTTTTAATTTCTGCATCTTTTCATACTCAAAACAATGTTGTTTGCTCGTGTGTTGTTGACAATCGCACTTGGCATAATCGTTTAGGTCATCCTTCTATGGCTAAGATTGATACTTTGCATGAGCATTTGGCCTTGAATAAATCAAAGAAATCGGATTGCATTCCATTGTGAAGTCTTTCCTAAAGCAAAACAAAAACGTGTTCGTTTTCCATCTGATAATCATATTAGTGAACATCCTTTTGACATGCTTAATATTGATGTTTGAGGTCCTTTTTCTGTCATTAATCATGAGGGATATAGGTATTTTTAACCATAGTAGATGATCATAGTCGTGCCACTTGGATTTATCTTTTAAAAGCAAAGTTTGATGTTTTAACAGTGTTTCCTGCTTTCTTAACAATGGTTGAAACTCAATTTAACAAAACTGTCAAAAGCTGTTAGGGCTGATAATGCCTCCTGAGTTGTCCTTTACCCAATTATACCAGTCCAAAGGAATCCTCTCCTTTCACTCATGTCCTGAAACCCCACAACAAAATTCTGTAGTCGAGAGAAAACACCAACACATCCTTAATGTGGCTAGGTCTCTTCTTTTTTAGTCAAATGTTCATGTTGAGTATTGGGGTGAGTGATCTCTACGGCGGTATTCCTTATTAATAGAATCCCTACTCATGTCTTAGGAAACAAATCCCCTTATCAATTCTCATGGGTAAGATTCCAGATTACAACAACCTTAAGAGTTTTGGATGTCTTTGTTACAAGAGTACTTCCACTCAGGGTAGAAACAAGTTTGCTCCTAGAGCCGAAACGTGTGTTTCCATAGGTTATCCCACAGGATACAAAGGTTACAGAGTCCTTGATCTTGAAACTCATAGTATTTCCATTTTCAGGCATGTCATATATCATGAACATATCTTTCCTTTTGTTGTTCCCTCACTTTCTGATACAGCAAAAGCTTTCTTTCCACGTCTTGCAAACCCTGATGATAGTGTACCTTCTGTACCATCATCATCTGGTGAAACGTCAGCCTTTGCCAATTCACCATATAATGTAGGTTTGCCTTCTGCAACTACATTTTCTCGTGTTCGCAAAAGACTCATTCACTTGCAAGACTATTTGTGCAATTCTGCTCACTCTCTTTATCCCATTTCCTCTTTTATTTCATATCATAAACTCTCTTCTGAATATTTCACTTTCATCAATTCCACTGTCAAAGTCACTACTCCTAAAACATTTAATGAGATGAAGAAGTCTAAAGAGTGGTGTGCTGCTGTGGACGATGAATTTGAGTCTTTAGAACGCCTTGACACTTGGGATCTCTGTTCTTTACCTGAGGGAAAAGAAACCATTGGTTGTAGATGGCTGCATAAAGTCAAACTGAATGCATATGGGACTCAGGATCGTCTCAAAAGTCGTCTTGTTGCTAAGGGTTACACACAGAAGGAGGGGGTGTGATTTTGTCGATACATTCTCTCCAGTGGCTAAAATGGTGACTGTGAAGCTCATGTTAGCTCTTGCTGCAAAGAAGAAATGGTTTCTTCATCAGTTAGACATCTCCAATGCCTTTCTCAATGGAGATCTCTATGAAGAAATCTACATGAATATTCCACCTGGATATGCTGATAGACAGGGGGACTCTCTTCCACCGAATGCAGCATTACGACTCAAAAAGTCTATCTATGGATTAAAGCAAGCCTCACGACAGTGGTTCTTAAAGTTTTCAGGTACTTTAATGGATATGGGGTTTGAAAAGGTCAATGGTAATCATACTATTTTTCTGCGCCATACTCGGATAAATGGTTTCTAATGGTATTAGTATTTGTTGATGACATACTAATTGCTAGTGATCATACATAAGCCCATTTCTTCTTTTCTTCATAACTTGGAACAATGCTTCAAACTTCGTGATCCTTGGCCAACCTCGTTTCTTTCTTGGCATCAAGATAGCTCGTTCCTCATCAGGCATCTCTCTTTGTCAACATAAGTACATCTTAGAACTCCTCACTGATGCTGGTCTCTCGATTGTAAACCTTCTTCTGTTCTTATGGATCCAAATATCAAACTTTCTGCTGAGGATGGTGATCTTATCCCCAATGCTGAAACCTATAGGTGTATGATTGGGAGACTTCTTTATCTTACCATCACGAGACCCGACATCTGTTTCGTTGTTCATAAATTGTGTCAGTACTCTTCAGCTCCTGATGTTCCTCATTTGAAGGTTGCTTACTAGGTTTTACACTACCTTAAAGGAAATATTGGCCAAGGTCTCTTCTATCATGTTGATGATGATTTCCAGATCAAAGCTTTTTGTGATTCAGATTGGTCCCAATGCCCTGATACAAGACGATCAATCTCTGGGTTTTGTATCTTCATTGGTAACTCTCTCATATCCTGGAAATCCAAAAGCAAGATATTGTATCTCACTCATCTGCAGAGGCAGAGTACAGAGCGATGGCATATACATCTAAGGAACTCATATGGCTCTACCGTATGGTGAATGATTTGCAGGTTGCTTCCCCATCTGCTCCTGTACTTTACTGTGACAGTACTGCTGCTCTACACATTGCTAAGAACCTTGTGTTTCACGAACGTACGAAACACATTTAACGGGACTGTCACTCCATCCGTGAGAAACTAGTTCGTGGTCACCTGAAAACACTTCATGTACGAACTGCAAATCAACTGGCTGATCCTTTTACGAAGGCCTTATACCCGGCTGTGTTCATAAGTTCATGTCCAAGATGGGTTTTCTCAACATTTTAACGCCATCTTGAGGGGGAATATTACATATATTGTATATAGTATACATTTACATACTTGTATAGATTAGAACAATATAATGTATGAGTATAAATACTCCTCCTTGTACACTGATTAAAGTTAATGAAGATATTATCCATTTTGACATTCTGTTAGCTAATATCTTGCAATCCATAAGAAATTTCTGATGGAAGGTAATATGTCGAGAATATGTCGGAATTTTCATGTGTTTCTTGTAGTGTAGGTTGGGTAGTTTTGTCTCATTAGCAGACACCTATATATTTTGTACGTCCGACATCACTATCGAGTGTAAACAAGGTCTTCAGAACATGTGTGTCTGCCATTCTCGGCTACTATGAGTTAAATGCCTCGTACTTTGGGTTATAATGCCTGGAAATGGGCTTGAGTAATCTATTATACATTTTTTTTTCTTCTAAAGAATAGATATATGACTTGATTGATATCAAAACATTGAAGAACAAGATCCAGAAAAAGATAGTAAAACACATTACAAGTTTATTGCTTGGATGTCCTATTTTAATAATTCTACTCATCATGATCAAGCTTCAAGAGTGTCCAGAAATAGCAAATGTCAAAACTTCTAAAGAAAATATAGCAAAATTACTAAAAATAACATGCAAACGAAAGAAAAGAGATCATAAACACTGATTCAGGAGCAACGGATTTTGATGTGTTGTCTTTTTTTCTTCTCATCTCCGAGAAGGAAACTCAGGAGATGGGAAGAAAAACATGGTGTTTCTTTATGAACAATAATATAAGACACATCAAAACTTTGACACGATACGAAGTTAAGGAAGAAGAAGCTGCATTGATATTCCCAAAAGATCCTCCATGGTTCAAGGCATGGATGGTTCCAGTGCTGATGATTTTTGTTTTCTTTATCGTTGCTGTTGTAGGAATTTGTCGACGTTGTCGAAATTGTCGCCGTGGTGAAAATTCTCCCAGCATCCATCCTATTTACCAGACCACATAATTTGTGTATATTTCCTCTCATCAAAATGTAAATTCTTTGTGGTGCAATTTAAATTCTACAGTTTCGTCATATATTTTCTGACCACTTTGAATAATGAAAGATAAGTAATATGGCAAAAATAGGCTAGATGATGCGGAAACAGAACAGTCATAATTTATGTATTAAAAAGAAGAAAGAAAAAAAGAATGATAAAACAGTTTTCAATCTCATTTGAAATTTGCAGCAGTGCGGAAATTGTCTGAAAAGTCTCAAATCAAACGGACGTTTTTGAAATTAGTATTATCCCCAAAGAAATTTGTAGAAATAATTCTACTATGTAAAAATACCAGCTCTACCTTTTAAATATTGTTAAACAAAAGGAAAGAGGCAAGCTAATGCCAATAATACGGACTGGAAGATTAACGGAAGGGCTTCAAGAACATATATAAATCTTAAAGCTAATGGCAGATTATTGTAGGAGGTGGGTTTCACCCTTTTGTAAGGCCCGTGAAGTACTTGGCTTGGCCCATCAAGAAGCTACCCGGTCAGCTTGGCTCGACATTGACAACGAACGGCTCGGCTGTTGTGTACTTTTAGCCGAGAAAAGCTATTTCAAGTCGACTTGCCTGGACGACCAGGAATGGGCGGCTTGGAGACTCATTTCCTCGGCCTGGATACTCGGCCCGACGAGTAAAAGACCTAACAAGGATAGATGCAATTAGGGCAGCCTAAGACAGTTATAAAAGGAGACAAGATGGCCAACTGAAAAGGGGGGCAGTTCTTTAGAGAGCACTAGTCACTTTCTCTTGTAACACACATTTTCGATATAAACAAAACACCTTTGTGACAAACCCACCGACGAGTTTCAGTCGTTTTGTCTAAAACTCGTTCAAACAATTGACGGCCCACCGTAGGGCTAGCTCTCAAAGCACACTTTTCGAATGACTCACCCAATTTCCAACTACGGGAACGAACCGGAGCCCACTCTCGACACCGCGCCACAGACATCAACGGAGTTCATGGACACCGTTATGGTGCGCCTCGCACAACAAGAAGAAGTTCAAAAGGCTACTAACGCACAACTGGCCGCGCTGGTGGCCGCTCTCGCTCTTCCGTCCGGCATACCAAGTAACCCCCCGACGATACGTCGTCAGCTGTTCCACACTAACCCAGAGACCAGAGTCCAGGAGCAAAACCCCGACGTTCCCGACCCCTTATTTACGACCGAGATCAACAACCAAGGAGGGTCAGACCTAGCCACCGTTCGCGAAATCGCAGCCCTTAAACTCTCCCTCTCCGAAATAAGCTCGAAGATCCATCACGTCACGAATTCCGCTCCCCAAATTGACCGAGTCCTCCCGCAACGTCCCTTACGCCGTTCTCTCGCCGCATTAGCGACATGCAACTTCGCTCTACGGAAAAGTTCCGGCTACCTTCTTACTTCGGCGAATCGTACCTTACGGATCACATGACGGCTTTTAACATAGCAATGGGAAGGGCAAACTTCACCGACGAAGAAAAAAGAAGCCAGTTTTTGTCAACTGTTTGTCGAGAGCCTCACCGGGCCGGCACGGACATGGTTCTCACGCCATCCAGAAAACTCCATCGACAGATTTCGTGATCTTTCGGTGGCTTTCTTAAAACATTACATAATGTTTACTCGACAAGGAAAACCGCTTCCAACTTATATGGCAAATGTCTCAATCTTTGACTCAAAGCCTCCGCGACTTCATGGAGAAATTCAAAGCAGTCGTTTCAACCGTTAACATACCCGATAATATCGCCGCCGATGCCTTGATGAATCCCTATGGGTCCACTCAAAGTTTTGCGACGACTTATATAGGCATCCGACAACATCTCTCCAAGACGTCATCGCTCGGTCCAATAATTTCATTCGTATGGAGGAATACAATCGAGTGATCCTTAGCAAGCAGAACACATCAAAGCAAGCACCGCCAAGAACGGTTGACGCAGAGGGGAACCAAACACACTTGGAGAGCCGCAGTACAATAGAGAGTTGTATGCTGCGTTCGGGAAGGATGAATCCAACATGCGTACGGCGAGAGAAATGACCTTAAAAAGGGCTTTGTATACGTAGTCAACGAGGATAACCTACCACCCTCTACCGTTGTCGTCCGAGAAAAAGGTTGGAATCAATGGGAAAGAGAACCAGATAGTAAATCTCAAGCCCCTTCCACGTTTTCCAACCAGCTCGACCTAACCAAATACTGCGAGTACCATAAGACCATGGGTCACGATACCAAAGAATTCAAGCAGCTCCACGAAGCGCTGCTCGCATCCTTTAGCAATGGGAACGCAAAGATCGAACCGCCAAAATAGAGGCCTAAAACCAATAAAAGCTGGAGTAAAATAAAGGAGAGAAAGGCTCAGCGACCTCATGGCAAAAACTCGCAGGGCAACCTCGCGATAAGGGGAACGCGATTCCAAGCGGTCGAGCGAGGAGAAGCCGACACATCAGCCGACGAGGAGCAACCGAGAAATGCAGGTGCGTTGAAGTAATTTTGGCCCGACCGGAAGACTCATCTGATGACGACACATCACTACGAGGTAATGATCTACGCACACGACTAACGTGCCAAATGGCAACACATTGCCAAAACAACGACCTACGTCTTCAGTTAAAGCGCAAATCGGCTATTGATGAGGATCCCCCAGGCAAAACCCCAGATCTCCGAACGTTTCTCGACGAGTCTAGCGCCAAGAAACTCGTTCTCACATCCATATCCTCCGACGCGCAAACGCAGTATCCCGCCACAGACCTTCGCGATAGGTTAAATGCCAATAAGGATGACCTCCGTTGGAGCCTTAACCAACGAAAAGCAGCGACTTACGAGAAAAGCTCTAGCACGTCAAACCTCCCCCAACACAAAATTCAGCTCCAACGACCAGCGACTTGAGGACTCTAATACAAGCGAAACGAAATGACTGTCAGTCACGACTCAACGTAATTATGGGTGGCTCGCCTCCCTGCGTAGACTCCGTAAGATTGATTAAAGATTATCGTTGGCGGGCGGTAACTTCTCAGAAATGGCCCGCACAACCCAAGAATGATCCACCGATCACTTTCTCGGCTGCCGATGCCATCGGCGTCCACACACCCCACAATGACCCACTCTTCGTTGAACTCGAGATCGCCACATGCGACGTTACCAAGGTGTTGATTGACACAGACAATTCTGTTGACCTTATCTTCCACAACACCCTTGAAAAAATGGGGATTGACTTATGCGACATGAAGCCATCTTCCCGATCCCTCACCGGTTTTAACGGAGCTTCCAAGTTAATGATAGGAACAATAAGCTTACCGGTATATGCGTGCGGCATCACCCGTACGGTCAAATTCTCGGTTATAAGCACATAAGCCCATACAATGTTATTCTCGAAACTCCGTGGATACACTCAATGCGGGCAATCACGTCGACTTACCATCAATGCATTAAATTCCCCGGACCAGATGGACAAATTCATACGTTTTGAGGAGACCAACAAGCCGCACGGGACCTTCTAATCGCTACAGTCAAACTTCAATGGTCGCTATCTCACGTCAATTCGATCTCCTAATAAACCAGTCGGTGACGCAAACCAACAATTCATATCCAGATAAGGAAGAGATCTCAGAAGTCACCATCGACGATACCGACCCAAGCAAAGTCATCCGGATCGGCACTTATCTCCCCGACAACTTGTAAAGGCAGATAATCGAATTTCTCAAACAAAACTCCTCTACCTTCGCCTGGACAACTACGGACATGATGGGTATCGACCCAACTATTATTACGCACGAGTTAAATGTATATCCTACCATGAAGCCGATCCGACAAAAACGACAAAAGCTTGGTCCTGAAAGGTCAAAGGCGGTAAACGACGAAGTGGAACGACTACTTCCAGGCGGCTTAATCACCAAGGTACGATACCTTGAATGGCTGGCGAATCCCGTCGTGGTCAAGAAAAAGAACGGCAAATGAATGCAACAGTGTCGATTTTACAGACCTTAATAAGGCATGCCCAAAGGATAGTTACCCGCTCCCCCATATCGACAGACTAATCGAGTCAACAACTGGCCAACGAACTCCTTACTTTCATTGACGCCTTCTCTGGTTACAACCAAATAATGATGCACCCTAGACAACAATGAGAAAACAACGTTCATTACCGACAGGAGACATACTTTTATAAAGAACGCCGGTGCAACCTATCAAAGGCTCGTATACAGGATGTTCGCCGACAGATTGGGAACTTCGATGGAAGTATATATCGACAATATGCTAGTAAAATCACTCTGTGCGCAGATTACCTACAACATTTGGAGGGATGCTTCAAAACGCTTAACGAATACGACATGAAACTGAACCAGTTAAATGTACCTTTGGCATGATGTCAGGCGAATTCTCGGCTACATCGTAACGCAAAAGGGAATCAAAGCCAACAAAAAACAGATCTTCGCTATACTCGACCTCCCCAGCCCGAAAAATAGCAAGGAAGTTCAACGGTTATCCGGTAGGATTGCGGTGCTAAGCCGATTCATATCTCGATCCACTGACAAGTGCCTCCTGTTTACGACCTATTGCGAGGCAACAAAAAATTCTCCTGGGATGAGAAATGCGAAGAGACGTAACACTCAGCTGAAACAATATCAAACCTCTCCCCCATACTATTTAAGCCCAAAAATAGCGATACCCTTGCACTTTACGTTGCCGTCTCTCCGACAGCCGTCAGCAGTGTCCTCGTTTGAGAAGACCGCGCGGAACAATGACCTATCTTCTACACGAGCAAGCATATGAATGACCCGGAACTCGCTATCCCACCTTGGAAAAGATGACTCTTGTCGTCGTCGTCTCTTAAAAGAAACTTCGGCCGTACTTTCAATATCATTCGATTGAAATACTGACAAACCAACCACTGCGTACTATCATGCAGAATACTAACCGATCCGGTTGTCTATCTAAATGGGCGATTGAGCTCAGGCAGTACGATATCCTTTACAAGAATCGAACCGCTGCCAAATCACTGGTGTTAGCCGACTTCCTAATCAAGCTGCCACCAGAGCTTGAACAAGACCTAGCTCTCCTGAGCAACAACTGGATTTTGCATGTCGACGGCTCTTCCACCAACAAAGGATCCGGAGCTGGGGTGCAGCTTCAGTCGCCCACTGGAGAACTTATTAAACAGTATTTTGCGTTCGATTTCGCCGCTTCTAATAACGAAGCCGAATACGAATCTCTCATTGTCGGACTTCGACTTGCCAAATCCGTGAAAGCCAAGCGACTAAGCGCCTATTGCGACTCCCAACTTGTCACAAGCCAGTTCAACAGTGATTACAGCGCGCGTAACCAGCAAATTGAAGCCTATCTCAAAGTGGTTCAATCACTCACTAATGATTTTGAATTCTTTGAGCTACAAAGGTCCCCCTGGGGGGAAAAACGTATGCGCCGATGCCCTCGCCGCCTTAGGAAGCAAACTCCGCGACCAAGTTAAGTGAACAATCCCGATTCACCGTATAGAGAAGACGAGTATCAACTTGCCCGACGAAGGACATCCCCTGGTCATCTGCGATCACCAAATCCCCTAATGACGATCATAACCCGAATACCGTGCAAAATCAGGAACAGACCAGTCTTGACTGGAGGACCGAGTTCATCGATTACCTTGCACATAGCTCGCTGCCCGCAGAGAAGTGGGCGGCTAGACGACTTATAGCGCGCAACGCGCATTACGTCGTCATTGATGGCGAGTTACACCGATGGACCGCAAACAAGGTGCTGCTCAAATGCATCGCCGGCAATGCAATCCAGTTAGTAATGGCCGAAACGCACGACGGCGCTGCTGGTAATCATTCAGGAGAAAGGGCACTAGCCCTCAAAGTTAAGAGCCTTGGTTTCTACTAGCCTACGATTTACACTGATTGCAAAGAATATGCGCGGTGTTACGATATGTGTCAACGACATGCTCCCAACATCCATCGCCCGACTGAACTGTTACGGATATCATCAGAGCTCTTCCCAGCTCCCGACAAAGACGATTTGTCCGAGTCCTAACCGACTACTTCACAAAATGGGTAGAAGCGGAAGCCTTCATCCAAGTTACCGACAAGAAGTCTAGAACTTCGTTTGGAAAAACATCATCTGCCGACACGGTTTGCCATACGAAATCGTCACCGATAACGGCACTCAATTCATGTCAGGGAATTTCATGAAACAGCTAGGCAGAATTTTCGAAAAAACTAATCATCGATGGCATCAAGAAACGCCTCGACTTAAAGAAATAAGCTTTGGGCAACAAACTCGACGAAGTTCTATGGTCACATTGGACAATACCCCGGGGCGCGACGAAAGCCACCCTTTTCTCCCTGGCATATAGGGTCACAGCAATGTCACCAGTCGAAGTAAACGTCACAAGCCTGAGACGCGGTAAAATTCCACACCTCGATACTCTCAATCATGACATGCTGATGGACGCTTTGGACCAAATCGAAGAAATGCGATATCAAGCTCTTCTGCGAATCCAAAATTACTTTCCTCGGCCTCGATACTCTGCCCGACGAGTAAAAGGCCCAACAAGGGTTGGTGCAATTAGGGCACTCTAAAATAGTTATAAAAGGAGACAAGATGGCCAACGAAAGGGGGGGGGTTCTTTAGAGAGCACTAGTCACTTTCTCTTGTAACACACATTTTCGATATAAATAAAACACCTTTGTGACAAACCCACTAACGAGTTTCAGTCGTTTTGTCTAAAATTCGGTTAAAACATTCTCTAAAATTGTATTTAAAAAATCCTTCTTGAAGAAATGAGTTTTGATGGAAGTGCTCTCTCTCGAAAGCAAGAATATATTGATAAACTGATCTCTCTTCTATGAAAAAATCTATGGGACTGAGTGTGAAGTTCTTAAAGTGGATTTGTTCCATCAACCACCAAAAAACATTGTGGAAAGAAAAGATTGATGGTCTCCACGTTGATTGATTCCATTAACCGAGAATATGGTACATCGATGTTTCACTAGTGCCAGAGCTGAGACAATTGTAGTGCTGGCCCTCCTCTTTCCTCCCTAGGCATGATCAAACCAAAGAAGTCTTGATCAAATAAGCAACTCGCCGAAGGTGAAACTGTATCACTTAATTATCTTCTCCGAAAGAGCATTCATTGATATTTTACACATTGAAGGTACTGGTGGTAGATGAATAGACTCGTATTCACTAAAGAGGGCAACATATGAAATTGAAAATCTATTAATGTATACACTCCAATAGACAGTTCCATAAACAACTGATCCAAGCCGGATTGTTGCGAAAGTATTGAACATAGGACATATACACCAATGTATAGCTTGATTTTCATGACAGAGTACTTGAACATAGGACATATACACCAATGTATCGCTTGATTTTCATGTCTTATCCCTTTCTATTATGATTTTCTGTTATCTTAACTTCAAAAATCTCATGCCCGGCTTAACAATCATATAAGATATACTTTTTCATTCTGAAATGCTATATAATCAAATTAAAATTCATAAGGAAGCGTCTTCAAGTTTTCAATTTGAAATATTATATTAATAATTTAAATTAATTTAATGTTGAATTAAATTTAAATGCTAAAAATGAAATCTACCATTAAAAAAAAGACATGTGTCCAACTAGACTCTCAATAATTTTTGAAAATCTCTTTGCAAAAAAGCATTTCTTTACTATTTGACTACCTCTCTCCTATATTTAATGTTTTATAATATTTTTTTGTGTAGAGACTCTTGGGAAGAGTTTCCCACTGCTTAAACCTAAAATTTTTTAATAAAAAACAAGTTTTATCATCTCTCGCTTAGTTTTAGCTTTTTAATTGTTCAGATATTATCTTATAGATCCTTGTTGTAGGTGCTCTTATAGTACAAATCCATTCAATTATCTTTAAAACCAAAAAAATTCATTATACTAATATTTTAGTATTTTAAACTTTTAACTTATATAATATATATATTATATAATATATATATATATATATATATT
Organism: Moricandia arvensis; assembly: GCA_905132765.1. Classification (NCBI taxonomy): domain Eukaryota; kingdom Viridiplantae; phylum Streptophyta; class Magnoliopsida; order Brassicales; family Brassicaceae; genus Moricandia; species Moricandia arvensis. Next base: position 66,347 of record CAJHQP010001659.1, read on the forward strand.
ATATTATATCATTATCCATCTATAATTCCGTCTATATGAAAATAATTAAAAGTTTAGTTGAAGAGTTTTATAACTAAAACCTTGTAAAATAATTTAAAAGAAATTAATAAAATTTGATATATATATATATATATATATTATATCATTATCCATCTATAATTCTGTCTAAATGAAAAATAATTAAAATTTTAGTTGAAGATTTTATAACTAAAACCTTGTAAAATAATTAAAGAAATTAATAAAATTTGATAAAGGTTGATAAAATCATTGAAAAGGATAAAAATATAAAATTATTTATAAAGACCTGTAAATTTGGTTATAAAATTTCATTAATAATATGTAAGATATTGTAAAGGCATATAAAATAATCTATAAAACCTTATTAGTCACTTATAAGACATGATAAATCAGTTGTAAAAGTTTAAAAAATTAAAGAATAAGTTTTTTTTTAATTTATAATGATATTTATAAAATATTTTAATCAGTTATACAAGTTTATAAAATATTTATGAAAACTTAGAAGCTATTTATAAAAGTTATAAAATAATATATAATGTTTATAAGCAGTGGCGGAACCACCTTGAAGTGAAGGGAGTCATCTGATCCACATGAATCTATAAAACTTAACTTATAGGCTTAATACCATACTTATTATTGTGGTGATTTGGTAAAAATCTTTCTTTATGATCCTTGTCTTGAGTTCAAAGTCCCACACATACCTTTTAACTATATAATATGAATAAATGACCCATGTAAAACTATTATCTAGCTTTGTCACTACTTATAAAGACTTATAAAATATTTTATGAAGTCTCACACATCATTTATAAAACAATAATTAGTAATATAGTAGGAATTGTGAAGGCCTACAAGATCATTGATAAAATTTACTAATCATTTAGAAAATTTTCTTAAAATATTCATAAAACCATATAAATTGAGAAAATAATGTATAAGGATGTATAGATTAATTTTAAAAGCTTTTAAATTAGTTTTAAGAAAATAACAAGGTAAAAATGATTATAAAAAGTTCATAAATTTTATCCATTTTTGGTAATATTATATACTTCTACCTGACTTTACAAGCTTTTATAAATTGTTTTGCATGTTTTTAGTGGTAAAATATTTTAACTAAAGCTTACTAGCTGTTTTTCATCAAAAAGAGACATAATATAAAGAGAGATATATGTTAACAATTTGTAAGTTTGAAGATTAAAATATTAAACATCAAGTATATTTTCCAATTCAAAAGTATTTTATGTGATTTATCTCTAAAAACTTTTAGTTTTAATATATAAAAACTTCAAAAAGCCCGTTTAAAGTAACCTATATGGAATTAAGGCCTAACTGTACTCTTTGGACTTTTTGAAGCGATATTAATGAAATGAAAGGAAATTTCTACTGAGAAAGGAGGCTTATTTGGATTGGATCGGCATCTTGCGGCTCTATGTTTTTCCATTGACAGCAGAATATTGTTCAAAAGCTAACAAATGAAGTTTAGTAATTGTTTGCAGATTTATAGGTTTTCTTTTCTGATTAGTGTCTTTCTATTTTTAGTTACATATCTTTTTTTGGTTAACCGTTTCATTACAAACAAAAGTTGGAGTTTGTAGCGGCTATATTTCAGTTCATTCTCTTTTTCCAAGGGATTCAGACATTGAACTGAGATAAATCATCAAGATCCCTCTTTCCTCCTAATAGCTACACGAAATAAAAGAGATAGCGGATAACTCATTGTGAGTGATAACTTAAAGGACTCGAAAGTATTTCATTAATTTTATGAAAATAATTCAATTTTACCACAAGTTTGATATCATTTTTCAAATTTACTATTAATAAATAATTATTTTAAAAAATATCATAAATTTATGATGAAAATAGACTAAACTAATTTTTCTAAATATTTATAAAACATTTAGAAACATAACCCCTTTAACACTAAAACCTAAAAAATAATCACTATAGTGTAAATTCAAATGTTAATATATTTTTAATTGAAAATATTTTTGAAAAGTGATATTTAACTTGTGGTCTTCTAAACAATTTCTCTAATTTTATTTATTGCCCGGATTAGGTCATTCCAAATACCTATAAAACTGCTAAAACTCATTATGAAATCAAATACAGAAAATAGTCTACATGATTGAATAATACTGGATTTTGGTTAGTATTTAAATTCTCCTATATATTAAAAGAGAAGTCACTTAATAATTTTTGTTTACGTATTTCATAGGTGAATTTTTTAAGAATTTTTTTTATAATTGGTTGATGATTTACTTTTTATTTATTTTAATCAGATCTAAAAAGATAATTATGGAAGAAATTAATATCAGTTACCGAAGAACCCCAGTAATTTTATGTAAATAATAATTATGGTAGCTAATTCTAGGAAGTATAGAAAGAAAATATAATGGTCCATCACTTATGTATTTATAAACTAATATAAATAATTAGTACAAATCGATATAATAACATTATAATCATATATATTTCATAGAGATTAAAAAAATTAATAATATAAAACGTTATATTCATATATAAAATATAAAAAATATATATATATAATATAAATATTTAAAAGTAAGATATTAAAAGATTTATCCAAACTTACAAAACTATATAATCGGCGTTTATAAATTATTTGTAAGAATTTATAAATAATTTAGTAAATTTTAAAAGTTCATTTATAAACTGTATACAACTGTAAAATAAATATTTTTAAGTTCTTATGAATCTATCTATCATTGTATGGAGGTTCAGTATAAGGATTATAAATTATAAAAAATTGTTGTACACATTTCACTAAATATTAAAAAGAAGTAAATTATTTTATAAATATTTTAAATAATTAAAAATATCAAAATAACACTTATAAAATGATTTATCCGTGCTTATAGAATCATTCTATCAACACTTATAAATCATTTTTAAAAGTTTATAATAAAAATCATAAATTATAATAAAACTGTATAAATCTTTAGTAAAGTCTAATGGATCTATTTTTAATTGTATTAATGTACATTTATAAGGAGTACAAATCATCTAAAATTGTATTTGTCATCCTATTATGTATTAAAAGAGAAGTTAATTTAGTCATTATTGCTAATGTGTCTTTAACAAATGAAGTGTAAAACTATTTTTATTAATTTGATTGGCGGTTGGTATTTTATTTTTACTTATTTAATCTTAAAATAAAAACTAATCAACATTTGTGATAATTAAAATATTAAAATACACTTATAAAATCATTTACCCAAGCTTATATAATCATTCTATCAACGTTTATAAATCATTTATAAAAATATAATCATTTAAAAAAGTTTATAAATTCATTTATAAAAGTCATAAAATATTATAAAACATTAGAATTCTTAAGTAAATTCTTATCGATATATTTTAGTTGTATAAATGTACATTTATCAGGAGTGTAAATCATATAAAATTGTATTTGACATCCTATTGCTTATGTGCCATTCATAATTGATGTTTGAAACTAATTTTTTCAATTTAATTGGTGGTTGGTATTTTATTATTTTATTTAATAAAGATCTAAAATTAAAAACTAATCCTAGTTTGTGATAATTACTTATCACAATTTGTGATAATTACATAGCGACGTAAATTATAATAATTGTAATACACACCAAAATATATATATATATATATATATATAGTATATTATATATATATATATATATATTAATTGTTGAGTATACAAGTGTCAAACATTTGACTGATTATAGAACATGGGAGAACTTTGCAATTAAAAAAAAAAATTGCATCTAAATCAAAAGATAGTAATATGATAAATAAGATAATGAGATGACAAAAAAAATTAAGATAGATTTTTTGTTTCTTAATTGTGAGGTTTGTGTTACTATTTAGAAAGAAATAGAGATATTTGGAAAAATTATATGTAAGAAAATTAGGAAAATTAGCAATGCATGTAAAACACGATAAGAAAGAAAGAAAGAAGAAGAGGCTGAGGAAGATGACGAATACGAAGATGGAAAATAAAGTGTTGAAAAAATCTAATGTGATAGTTGCACATGTTATTATACATGCACTTGTTATTATTTAAATACATATTAATTGACATATGTTGATCACAAAAATATAGTAGCTTTGGATTCCAGAAAAAAATGTTGGAACTTTTCAATCGAAGTGTTTTTCATGTTAACTAAATGGATCAATGTTTGATAAGATAATGCAATGATTTGAAGGAGTTTTAAGATTAATTTTTGGTTACTTGATTATGAGTTTTGTATGAAACACAGAATCAAAATAATATAGAATGTTTTGGAGATTTAACAAAAACTTATGAAAACTTGACAACTTATGTATCAAATTTAAAAGATGTGATACATTGATCTTGAGTTCGTTAATCATTTGATCAAAAATATGTAAATAAAAAAGATTTTAGCAACTTGGATTAATGTTATTAAAAATTCACTAAATCTCACAACTCTTATTAAAATAACATCCAAACTTAGAAGTTGATTTTTAATTTTGATAATTATTATTGAAAAGTTACAGTATAGTAAATATAATATATATTTCTTCATTCAATATTTATACCAGCAAATTCACGAACAACGACCACTTAATCACTAAATAAATGATTTTGGCGTAGATTTTAAAATTCACTGATGGAACAACACATGCTTTTGTTTGGGTTTCTGTATTCATTGAAATGCAGTAATCAATTACCCTCAATTAGTTAATCATAGTTTTAAAGCATCGGAAAGTTAAGATGTTAAAAAGTATTCACTGTCTTTTGCTTAACAAATTGTATTTTGTTTCATTATTCCCATTTCTTTGTAAGTTTTGTTAAAAACCATTATTTAAATCATGGGTCTATTGGGAAAGTTACGTAACGGCATGTATGAAATTAGAGTGAAGAGAAACGACACGATGCATACTCTTGCCCTCAAATTTGCACAGCCTTACTGGGGAAGACAACGACATTGTCTTGTTTTTACGGGACACTAAGTTAATGTTGTCATGTGCTATATATGAACTCTCTACATTTGCATTTAGGTTTAAATCATTATGAAAAAAGAAAATTAAATATAACATATTCTTCATCGTATCCGGATTTAGGAATTCGCGAGACAAATTTACAAGGGGAGATATAACATATTCTTATTCATCTTCTTGTTTGCTCTTCCCTTACAGAGATATCAATTCAGAATTACAATGTGGAAGATGAAAAGTAAATGCCTTGATTATGGGAATCGAAGACTAAATGTTTACTCGATATATCACGCTAAACTTCACAAGTAAAAAGAGTGATCATGTAAGTAAAACTGTGCCACTACAGATCCATTCAATACGAGTTTGAACCTTGACATATCGATACGTGTTAGCAAATTTGTATTTTGAACCTTGATATATCCATACGTGTTAGCAAATTTGTGGACTCGTCGTCCCACATCCACATAGGTTTCCATGTAAGTTATTGTCATATAATTTTGTAGTCATATATTATAAATAAAGTTTGTATATTTGCTAGAAAGCAAATCAAGAAATGGTCCCCGTCGAACTCTTAGCCAGCTTTTCAATGATACATTTAATATCGCCATTCCGTTTCTGACCAAAGTTTTACCTTCATTTCTTTTCTAACAAACACACATTACGATCGTATATTTCCGCATGTTTATCGATAGACAGTCACTGACCGATAAAAATGTGGAAACACCGCGGTTTAATAGTCAAAGTTTAAAGATTTCTACACTAAGTTTGGGGTTCAATTTTTAGAAGAAACATAATTTCTTGCAGATTATAGGATATAAACTTATCAGAGATTTCAAAGTACTGTAGGTAGAGTCATTCGTTGTGGTCGTGTATTGCGGTAAAAATTGTCTATCGAGAATGTCGTACATGCAGAACCGTCCGTCCATTCAAATGTTATGGTGAGAGTTATATCGTGGATCGTTGTTTGTGAAAATATTCATCATATTCGTATATTCTGCAGGTAGTTGATCATCATATGTAATAGAATAGATATTATATGACGATGTAATCGATGATTTGACGGATGTTAAAAAAGACAGTCACTAATACTCAGCTTACCATGTATTGTATATTAATCTTGTTAGTTCCTTAATTCATGATTTAAATTTCGTTTATTTTACCCATATAATTTTAATTCGTCCGACATTCAGTTTATTATTATAATTGGATATAACCCTAATTTGTCTAACCAAACTAATTAAAAAATAACCCTAAATGATTTGTGGAGTGGAGTGACGCAATATACCTTGTACATAAAGGCGAGCTGAGAAATGAAAGCTGGAAGCATTGATGCAAAGCAAGTAGGTCCATAAGAATTGGTGCTTTCTTATTCAAATTGTCCTTCTTTCGTTTCTCTGCTCAAACAGTTCAACATGGACCTGCTCACTGTTCATATGTTAATTTTTATTTAAATTACATATAAAGGTTAAAATTATGTATGGAGCTGGAGGTGTTCTGTCAAGGAAAAACAAAAATTTCTCTATTTATTTAAATTATGTATAAATCAATTCACCTTCTTTGAATTCTAGTTATTCAGTTACCTCAAAAGTAATTGAATTGTATATGTAACATAGTAAATCAGCATGTTGGTCGAAGTTGTGGATCAATCGAAAACCGAACTTACTCTTTAGCTATTACAATTATATATTTACATTCCCAAAAACTAATCTAAAAGTTCGAGTACAATTGTTTTGGGTCTATAATAAACCAGCAAATATTACTGAAATTCCAGGCAATAACAAATTCAAGCTTATATACATCAATATGATTATGAACTGAAGATTAAATATATAACAATAGTGAGTTGTGACATGGTGAGTACGAGATAAGGAAATGGAAAGAACGACAAAGAGGTGTGCAGAACTGGGGTTTTGTGTCCAACAAAGAAGAGACATCTAATATTATGTTTACTACGTTGGGAGCTATTCTAAGTGACCCACTTTTGTTTTGATGTCTTATTTGTATATCTCACTTTCATGATTTCATCCGTCGACAACTACAAGTCTACAAATCATGCATCCCCATTTTACCCTACCATATGCTCTACATCCATACGTGCGTCTCCAAATACATACACTTTATATGATATGCCATTCATATATAAATGCTATATCCTAGATATTATATGGATATATTTTTTCAAATTAATGAAAGAAGAGAAGTGCTTTAAAGATCGTATACTTCTACTGCAATTGCTTGTTCAGTTTCTGTTTGTGATCAGTCTTTTCCGACAACCAATCATTATTTTGTTGAAAACTTTGTACATATTTGCAATGTGTATCCCCATTAGTATCATTTCCACTCGTACCGTCGTAGGTATATTGATAATCAACTCCAATAAGATCATGTATCCTACAATCTATATAAAAACATCTTGTAATATTAAATTTTTGAAAAAGAAAATTTACAAATTGAAACATAAGTTTTATGATGTTCAATAGGAGAAAAAGAGTTTTCAAAAGAACTCTCGTCTACCTTTGTTGTATAAGATGTCGTATTTTCTAGGTTTTCTGGAAGTTTCTGTGTTTAAACCAGTTTCCGTACAGAAAATTATTTTCTTAAATCAAAATATCTAAAAACTGATTTTGAGCTTGGAAGAAATTTATGGACCCAAAACTTTCATTATTAACAAAAAAAAACTTTCGTCCATAATTCCATAACAAAACTAGTTTTACAACAGAGCCTAACAATTCTCATGATTGGTTTTCAGGTACACGCTATGATCAAATGCTTGACAAGTTTTGTTTTCCTAACCCATATGGGTTGGCGTGATGATGATTAGGTCTAGTCACGCTGACAGAAGGAAGTACCAATTTAGTTATCTGTAAACAATGTTTAAGGCCTTGTAGAATCTACTTAGTAATCACAAAAAGCACAAACATAAATCATGTGATTGAGAAGACTGCCACAATCTTAGTTACAATTTTAAATTCTCATTCTACTCTACCTTTCACGTTTCTCTTATAAATACTGTCTGAATTATTTAAAGAATATTTCCAACACTTATCTTTATATTTTTACTATATATACAAAGTTAAACGCACATAGATATGCTGTAACTCGAGTCATGTTCAAAACAGATGGAAAAGCCAAAGATTTTCCTTGTCTGGTATGAAATTGAATACCTCCCTTATGTAGAATAGACTCTCCATGTGCACTGATTTATTGTAGATTCTTTGTTTTCCTACCTCTGTATATTATATATATATATATATATTATTTCAAAAAAGAAAATAAATAATCTACTAGATGGAAACACATTGACAGTAGGCCACATGCTCAACCTCTTTTTCTCTTCTTTTTCCTCTCCCGGCCAAACCAAGCAGTGATGACATGTTTAAAGGTTGCTCACACTTTAGAATTTTGAAATATTTTACAACATTTATGAAATTATATGCATAAGTTTGATATTACTTTTTTCAAATTTACCTTTAATAAATAATTATTTGTAAAAATATTTATGTTTTTGATGAAAATAGACTTAGTTAATTTTTTCAAATATTTATAAAAAAATTAAAAATTCAACCTCACCTCTTTAGTATTAAACCCTAAACAATAATCAGTAAAGTGTAAATCCAAATTACTCAAATGTTAATATATTTTTGATAGTATGTATTTTTGTAAAATGATCTTAACTTATGCTTTTCTTACCGGTTTCTCAATTATTATCTGTGATAGTTACAGTAAAACACTCTCTGGATTGATTCATTTAGAAACACATAACATCATGTACTTACTACAATAGTAGAGACTTAGCCTTTTGGTTAATGGTTCGCTAAACTGTTATTTTTAGAAAAAAAATAAAGAATCTGTATGTGTTGCTTTGCATGTGATATTTTGAATGAAAGACATGGATAACATGTGATCTCTATGAGCCAGCTTAATTATTGAGATGTGAAATGAGCATCTTTGATAGTATTACGAATAATGATACAATTATACATATATATGTATCTATATGGGATGTGCAAAGCGAGGGAGAAGCATCGGATCCATTAGTTTAATATTTCTTTATTAGTTGTCAATCTATATGACCAAATCTTTGACTCGAATCTGATCCTATGATTACCTATGTGTCAATCCAAGGCAGTTTAGACGAAATGATTTATCCTTGTTACTCCACAATTTTCTGACGATAAGAAATATTTTTTTTCTAACGATAAAGAAAAATATTGGGAAATATTGGTTCTATTATAATTTAAATAAATATTTGAAGAGTCTATAGAAAATGTTTGGTGCCAAAAGCGAAAGGGAACAAGGGATGGACCACACCGAAAAATTAAACTTTCCAATAAAATAAGCTGACAATTAAAAGATAATATAAACGACAAAAAGATAATTAAAGTGCCACCCAACTTGTGGGGAATATCTAAGATGGGATAGTTTGTCTGGGGTTTTTTGAGAAAAAAAAGCCATTAACAATTTTGAACTCAATTAAGTAATTATATTTTCCCTACAACATTTAAAATAAAAATACTAAGCTACAATATTAACACTACCATATTGAAAAGTGAAAAATATTTGAATATTTTAACTTGACACTTATTAAAAAATGCACATAATAATGTTTAGTTGGTTATCATCAAATGTGAAAACAAATAAAATTGAATACTTTTTTAATGGTGTAAGTATTTTTTTCATGTCAAATTATAAGGAATGTAATTATTTTTTTCATGTCAATTTTTTTAAAAAACACAATTTCTTGTGGATTGTGAATCCAAATTTGGAGGCTCAAACATGTTATGTCTTGTAAACCCTTTTTCGAAAAACATGTAATGTATAATTTTTTTTGTCACGATTTCGTATGTATAAGAAATGAAAATTTTCAGTCTCAAACCAAAAAAAAATGAATGTTGTATGTCATACGTTACGTGTACTTTCATAAAATGGTAAAAGATCCAAATAACAATAACAATATAAATAATGTGGATTTTAAGGGATACTACAACCAAGACATGGTTTGCGTTACATAGCTGGCCATATTAATATAATCAGCCTGTCCATTTGATGATCTAGGGAGAAAGCTAAAACGACCGAATAGAAAGAACAAAGATAGTGAAACAATGTCCGACAAAATACTGAAGAACTCTGTCGGTTTTTGTTTCAGAGAGATTGTCAGATATTTAAATGTATAGGTGCAATGTATCATGTGAACCATTGCAATTGTTTGTATGAACAATTGCAACTATATATGAACCTTGCAACTATTGATGTTTGCAACCTTTAGTAATAACCATATTAAAGGTTGCAATCCTTGGTGATTGACCATTGTAACTCTTTACTAACCATTGCATCTCTTGATGACCGTTGCAACCTTTGGTTATAAACCATTGTAACCGTTGATGATTTAAGATTTTTTGCTAACCATTGCAACTGTTGTGTTAATAGTTATAATGTTTGGCCAACCATTACAACTATTGGTACTAACATTGTAACCCTTCATACTCTATATAACGAGTTGTTGGCATTGGCAAACACTACAAGAAAACAATTTATTAACTACGAAATTTAACGACGAAAAAGGGACCTCATAAATTTACGTGCCATGTACGAGGAAATTATGAGGAAAGTCCAAAACCTCGTAGAATCCTCGTGAATAAACGAGAAAAAGGTTTCCTCGTAAAATCGACATTATGAAGCAAGTGTATTGCGTGGTATAGTGAGTTTCCTCATAAAAGCCTCGTAAGTCTTTCGTGGACTTTACGAGAAAACAATATACCGAGGAAACAACGAGGTCTACTGCTTTTAGTTGTAAACGTTTTGTTTTGGGTGTATACCTACCAACTTTCCTCGTATATTCGAGGTAAAATTTCATCTACCAATTTCAAAATTTTCCTATAAATATGGTGTTTGAGTTTGAAATGAAAGATACCCCAAAAAATTGAAAACGTAAAAGAGAGAAACAATTGAAAGCGTGAAAGGAAAAAAATGTCCGGAGATGGAAATATTTTCGAGTTGCGGAGGTGGATGTATACACGCAGAGTGGTAACGGGAGAGTGACAAAATAATATCTCGAAGGACTGGAGACATTTATGCATCAAGCAGATTCTACACCGCTCGCGTAAGAAAGCGGTAAGATGTTCTGTCCTTGTCGGAAATGCAACAATTCAAAATTAAACACTTGAGAAAATGTTTGGAAGCATTTAGTAAATAGAGGTTTCACGCCACATTACTATATTTGGTTTCAACATAGAGAAGGTTATAGTAATTGTGGAAATGAAGCTATCAGTAGTAATAGCAATTTTCATGTTGAACCTTTGGTTGATCATTTGCATAATGAAAATAGTTACCATTGGAGGAACATATGGTAGATTATGATAGGGTTCATGATATGGTATGTGATGCATTTGTAGCTCATGATAAAATTCATGAAGAACCTAACATAGATGCCAAAAAAGTTTTATGAAATGTTAGATGCTGCGAATCAACCAATTTACAGTGGTTGTAGAGAAGGTCTCTCTAAATTGTCATTGGCTGCTAGAATGATAAATATTAAAACCGATCACAATCTACCTGAAAATTGCATGGATGCTTGGCAGACTTGTTTAAAGAGTATTTGCTGAAGACAATGTGTCTGCTGATTCTTATTATGAGATTCAGAAATTGGTTTATAGTCTTGGGTTACCTTCGGAGATGATAGACGTTTGCATCGAAAATTGCATGATTTACTGGGGAGATGATGAGAAGTTAGAAGAATGTCGATTCTGCCAGAAGCCACGATTCAAACCACAAGGACGATGGCGTAATAGGGTACCTTACCAAGGATGTGGTACCTACCACTTACAGACAGATTGAAAATATTGTACCAATCTGAGGAGATTGTCGGAGGGATGAGATGGCATGGCCGAGCATACTCAGAAGGAGGGTGAGATGACTCATCCATCAGATGCAAGAGCTTGGAAACATTTTAACAATGTACATCCAGATTTTGCTAGCAATAGCCGAATGTGTATCTTGGATTATGCACAGATGGATTTAGTCCATTTGAAATGTCAGGCAGACAATATTCATTGTTCGAAGATCATCAATGATCTTTGAAGAACAATATAAGCATTAAAGCTCTATTTGTTATTCTTGTATCCTAGCCTTGAACAAGAATGTGACTTTGATTGTCTTATTCTACAAAAGGATTTTATGTAGCCCAAAGGCTTGGAATAGGGTCGAAATACTCTTTAAGGAAAGCATGGTGATTCAATCATTATCAAAGTATATAATTCACAACTTTCCGAGTTACAAACCAAATAACCAACAATCTTAAAGAGTATTTTCTTGTGAATTATGACTGGTGTATTTGTGCGAAGGATAACATCAAAGTTTGGAAAGTTTAAATGCTTGAGAGAGTATACTTTCAAAGATAGAGCAAGAAGATAAAGAATGGAGAATAATACACTGTTGCTATATTCTCAAAGGTATATTAGTTTCATTTAAATAATAATGCTAATGATGATCGAAGATGGCATCATCCAAGGGATGCGAACGGTTCGTCACCAAAGAGATGCAAATAAGTTGTGTCTGCAAGGACGCGAGCATGTCGTGTCCAAAGGAATGCAAACGCACTGTGATCCAAGAGGTACGAATGTGTCGTGATCCAAGAGGTACGAACGTGTCGTGATCCAAGGGGTACAAACGTATCATGATCCAAGGGGTGCGAACGGGTCGTGACCCAAGGGGTGCAAACCTGACGTGATCCAAGGGATGCAAATGGGTCGTGACCCAAAGGTACAAACGTTTCGGGGATCGAAAGGATGCAAACATATCGGAATCGAAAGGGTACGAAATGTTCGGGACGAAAAGGGTACAAACGGTTTGGGCCAAAAGGGTGCGAACGTTTCAGGAGAGAAAGGGTGTGAACGTGTCGGGACCGAAAGGGTGCAAACATATCGGGAGCGAAAAGGTATAAATGTACCATCACCAAAAAGGTGCAAGTGTAACTTCACCGAAAGAGTGCGAATGTAACGTCACCGAAAGGGTGCAAATATAGCGTCACCGAAATAATGCAAAAATAATATCGTCGAAAGAGTGCGAACATAATGTTACCGAAAGAGTGCAAACATAATATTACTGAAGAGTGCAACATAATATTACTAAGAAGGCGCAATGTAGTTTCACCAAAATAAAGTGGCTTACATCATGCAAGTTATTGATCCTTACGGATGCAAGTGCCTTATGGTTAAGGCCGAGCCGTCATGAGTGGTAAACATATTGTTCATGGTTGGTGCTATGGACTATGATCCATAGGTATGGATCGATGGCTCAGAAAGAAGTGTATATGAAGCAACCTTAAGGTTTTATTGTACATTGCAAAAAGTATAAAGTGTATATATTTATTGTATGGGTAAAGAAAGCACCAAGGCAGCAACATCAAATGTTTAATGAGATTTTCTTATCAAGTAGTTTGAGTTAAACTATTAGGATAAGTGTTTATATAACAAATTGATGAGTCCAGTAATGGAACAATCATTTGTTTATATCTTGATGACATATTGATATTTGGCACTGGTAAAAGACAAGTAGATCTTACAAAAGCATTATTTTCATTGAGTTTAGCAATGAAATACATGGGGAGGTTGATGTGATTCTTGAAATTTGAATCACACATGCAAGTAAAGCACTATATTAAACATATTCTCTTTATATTGATAAAGTTATTAATGTTTTCAATTGTGAGATTGTTCGCCAATGAAGACCCGCATGGAATGCGAGTGTAAAGTGTGTGCCTTATACAAGACAAGAAATATCACAACTCGAGTACTTAAATGAAACCATAGATTATGGTTTATTATATGTCAGATTTCCTTCAATGGTAGAAGGGTATTTAGATGCAATTTTGATTATCAATATAGAAGATCAATCTTCTATAAGTGGTTGAGTGTTTTTCCTTGGGAGATGCCATTTCATGGGCTTCTAAGGAGCAAAAATTCATGAAAATTTGACTATAGAATAGGAATTTGTAGCATTAACATATGCTGGTAAATAAGCGTATTGGCTAGAGAATTTAATTCACAAGATTTTGTTGTGACCAAAATAGTATCACCAGTTTTTATCTAAGATAGTGAAGAAGTCTTAGTTAAGATTTATAACTAAGTTTATAATGATAAGTCGCGACACCTGGCGTTAGATATAGCGTAGTATGTGAGCTGATCACTCACATGGTAATTACCAAAGAATTTGTTCGGTCTGAAAAAAAATGTAGCAGATTATTTGACGAAATGATTAGCTAGAGACTTGGTAATTGATTATGTTAAAGGGATGAGTTTTAAATTCCATTTGATATCTTTAATCATGGGATACTCAATTCCCCTTTAATATGACGTTAGAGGCTGAACTCAATGTGAAAAGCTTACACTTAAAGATTGAAGCACATTTTTTTGTATCATTCCAAAGTATGTGCTTGGACCTGCAAGAAGGGATATGTTGAAATATTATTCTTAATAAATACTTTGAAAAATGTATTTACAGGTGCATGACTGAAAGTATTTAGCTATATGAGTGTGAAGTGATGGCGCTTCAATAAGCTGGGACTTGGCTTTGTATGCATTCATGAATGGATTAAGACACATGGCTTATAATAGTTTCGGGTAAATACTTAGATTAATGTGGAAACACATGTGTGTATTATCTTCATGTGCTCAAAATGGGTTGAAGGTTCAATCTGTAGGACATCCTGATTCTCGGACATTTTGAATGTGTAATATATAAGATGAAAATTCAATTCTTCGAACATTTTCATTTATGCATAAGTTTGATATATGTATTATTTATTTAATGAATCTATGATGGGGAGGATTGTTAGATATTTAAGTGTATAAGTGCAATGTATCATGTGAACCATTGCAATTGTTTGTATGAACAATTGCAACTATATATGAAACCTTGCAACTATTGATGTTTGCAACTTTTAGTAATAACCATATTAAAGGTTGCAACCCTTGGTGATTAACCATTGTAACTCTTTACTAACCATTGCATCTCTTGATCAACCGTTGCAACCTTTGGTGATAACCATTGCAACCGTTGATGATGAAGACTTTTTGCTTACCATTGCAACTGTTGGTGTTAATAGTTATAATGTTTGGCCAACCATTGCAACTATTGTTGCTAACCATTGCAATCCTTCATACTATATATAAGGATTTGTTGGCATTGAAAAATCATAACTTGAATCACAAGAAAACTGAAACTAGTTAGTAAATAGAAAGAGAGATAGATTCATTGTTCAAAGATCATCAAAGATCTTTGAAGAACACATATAAGAATTAATCTCTATTTGTTATTCTTGTATTTTAGCCTAGAACAAGAATGTGATTTTGATTGTCTTATCCTACAAAAGGATTTCGTGTAACCCAAAGGCTTGGAATATGGTCGAAATACTCTTTAAGGAAAGCATGGTGATTCAATCATTATCCAAGTATATAATTAAAAAATTCCAGGTTACAAACCAAATAACCAACAGAGATAACTCTGATGAGCACTTGTGAATTTGATCGTAGCCAGATCTCGATGATTTTGACGAATGAGGCGTGTAGAAGAGCCTCTCTGATAGTCAACGCTTTCACCATGCAAGCCGAAGAGACAAAGGATTGGATCGCAGAGCTTATGTTAATTTCAGAAGAAGTGAGGTCATGAACACCCAACCAATGATAACAATTGATGATGAAGCTTTACAGGCTGCATCAGTGTTGCATATGATGGTGTCAACTGGTGGATCTAGAAATGAAGATGAAAAGGATTTGATTGACGGTAGTGGTGGCGAAAGGGTCTTTGCTTATTCTCATTCCTTAGGAAGTTAAATAGCTTTGAGGATCACATCCAATGGGTTTGATTCTCTATTCTCAAAGAGGAACCAGTTGTGACCTTCCAAATAGACCAACAGATCCATGAGAAGATGTTGACAGTGATACCGAAAGGAGGGAGGTTGGTCCATTTGGAGGAAGAGAGGAGTTATGAGGCGAAGGAGGAACATATAGCACATCTGAAGTTTGAATACCAAAGGCCCAATTTGCATACCTCATGTGAAAAACTACAGTGGAATAGTAAATGAGTAGTTGTATCCATAACTTCACATCTAGAGCATAATATATTTGTAAGCATTCCACGTTTTTGCATATTATTTCTCGTGGGTAAAGCCTCATGTAGCACTTTCCAAAGGAATAACTTAAGTTTTGGTGAAGTTTGAGGGGACTAAATTAGTTTTCTCCAGTCTAATCTATCAACTGTTGTAAGTAAAATGGCGATGGTCCTTAACTTGTGAGAAGCACATGATTCGTTATATATTCACCGGAGGATTGCATTCCCCAAACACAGGTGTCTTGAGATCCCAAGATACTCAGACGAAAACAGAGGATAAGTGAGATAGTTCCAGAAATAGATTGTTGATCTTAGGGCATTTCAAACAGCCATGTATCCCCTCATTTTTTGAGAGGTGTTGCACTCCAACAACCTCTCATCTCCTCAAATTTTAAGGAGTTGAATAGTAAACTCTCAAATTTGAGGGTGCACCATTCACTCCCTTAAAACACTATTTATTTTTCACTTTAGTCCTTCTCATTATATATGTTTAATGATTGTGTACTTATTATTTTCATGTTGCATTTTAGTATTATAATTATATTAGCACTTAATCATTATAATTATGGTCCTATAAAGTTAATTTAAAATAATAATAATATATTCATAAATATTGTATACAAAAATATAATAATATTAATTAAAATATAATATAAACATAATCTTATTCTATATGAGCATTACGGAAATAATTGTATTGATTAATTTTTTTTACATATCTTTTGTAATTTGAATTGTATGTGTTATATTATTATATGTAATCTTATCTCTTTATTTTTTACTATTAGTAATTTGGTGTTATTGCCAAAATAATATGGGGTTAAGGGAATGAATTTAAATAAGGAAAGTATGTAGTTAAGTGAATTAACTTAGATAAGGAAAGTATGTGGTTAAGTGAATGGATTTTAGAAAAGGGAGGTATGAGATTAAGCGAATAACTTATAAAAAAGTATGTTTTGGCTTCGCGCCGTAAAAGATGTTATGATCGTTTTTGGCTTCAGATCGTATGTTGCTTCAGCCATGATGGATTTTCGGGGTCTAGTGGCTTCGGACCGTATGAGTGACTGAGGGGTTGAATGGCTTCGGGCCGTGTATGATGGCTACGGACCGGGTATGATTTGGCTACGGGCCATGTATGATTTCGTTATGGGCCGTTTATGATTGGCTTTGGGCCGTAAGTGACCTTCGGAGTCGAGAACGAGTAGAAATGATTAAGTGAATGGAAATATGTAAAGATAAATAGCTAGCTAAATTAAAATGGTTAAGTATAAGAATGGAATGGAAGGTTAGGTCGTAGAAAGGAACTGAATGTTAGGTTGCCAGAACAAAACGGAATGCTAGGGTTGCTAAAATGGAATTTATTGTTAATGCTAGCTATGTTACGGGTTACAGTGAGAGATTTTGATTATCCTTCACTGAGTATTTTTGTATGTTCATGCCTCCTTTGTGATGAAGGTAATGTTTAATTGTGTGGACCGGAGTGCAAGACCATAAAGACCATAGAAAAAGAATGTCTTAACTTGGGGTAAATTTTTCGGAGTTTTGATCAAACCATCTTATTGTAATGCTATAGATTTAAAGTATTTGGTGTCGAATTTTATTAATAAAATTGCAGTATTTTTTCGTATATTTCTTTAAAAAATTGATCTGATTTTTACTTAAAATTTTCAACATATTTTTTAAATATTTAAGTCAAGATATTTCATGTTCCCTTTTCAAAATAAGAAAGTTTGTTGGAGATGCCCTTAGCAACATTTCATTCACGAGTTTTTTGGACAGAAGGTCACAGATGAGGAGGTCATGGTCTTGAACTATTGAAGGTCCGAACGGACGGATATCGTTGCGTTGGTCTATCCAAGAGTCCTTCCAAACCTTAATAGAATCCCCATTCCTGATAGCCTTTCCTTTAGACGTCTTTTTTTACTCCTTCAAGTCAAATATAAAGGAGCCCTAAGTCTAAGTGGAAATAGTAATAATTAGAAAAAGTTAAAAGATGAGAAGGTGGAGTAGAAAAAGATAAAAATCGTATGTTGTCTATTTATTTAACAAGAAGAAGAACATGTTCATTTTATATAAATGGCCTTGGAGAAAAACAACATTGCTCCCACTTAGAAAGAGAGTGAGAGAGTTCTTCACGGCAACTAGAGAAAGGATCCAAAGGGATCGCATTGATCCTAATCAAGCTTAGTTATTCCCAAATAACTATTTTTTTTTGTTGTTTTCTTAATCGAAAGATAGAAAACAAAACAATTTTGCTTCGTTTCTGGATCATGCGATCTCTTCGGATTCATCCTTTGGTAGCTTCCACTTTAGTCAAAGGGTTTAATTCATCATTCTAAGGTGGGTCGACCCACTCATCTACAACCAGGACAAGTAATACAACTTTGTTCCTACAAGTAAGTTTCAAAGACTTAGCAAAAAAAAAAGTAAGTTTCAAAGATTTAGAATACATACCAATTTGTCCCAAAAAAAAAAAGAATACATACCAATAACACAAGAATCTGAGTTTTCATTTTTCCTCTTTTTAATTTAATCTTCAGACGTCTTACTATCTGTGTTTGTGGCACTGAAACTGCTTACAGAAATTTTTGTTCGTTATCGTATAAACATCATACACACCATGAAAATTTTAGGGTATTCTTGTATTGTACCTATGAACAGATTATTGAAATAAATAGTAATTAAAATATACTTTTCGTTACACTTATTAGTTCGATCCTAGATCAAGAAGTGCTTCGATTCCGTAAATTAGGATTTTCACTAGTGAGAATCCGATCCATCTTGAATTTACACTACTTGTGTCCAATAAGTTTAATTTGACTGATTCAGAGTATTAACATTAACTATAGCCATGAAAAAATGGGTGAAATTCAAATGCAATATGGTGAATATTTTAGTAATTGTGCTTCCTTTTTACTGGTTGTTCAGATATAAAATGTCTAACTAGAGATTTTTTTTAATAGAAAAATCGAATAGTATCATAGAATTATTTTCTTTCACAGGAAAAAAAAAATATCATCAATTATTTTTAGTTTCTAAGAAATTACTACTAACAGTTTTTTTCTTCTTACGAATAAACAACATTTTAAACGAATAAACAACTTTGAAACAATATGTTACTGTAATAGCTATATATTATAAATTATCTGCTTATTATTTTCAACTTTTATGTTTCAACTTTCGCTGTCTAATACAGCTTTTTGCATTGGTAGTTTAATACAACTTGGAACAGAAAATAGCTATAATGAGTATGGGACATAGAAAGGAAGAAAATAATGATTATGTTACCGTAATATATATTTTAAATTAAAAATGATAATTAGTACAAAGTTTCATTTGTGATTATTCGATGCTTTGTGAAAGTGTAAAGAGACATCCAATACAATGATTTATCCTCCTTTTATTGGAAAAAATGCTTACTTTCTACTGTAAACTAATTAATCGATAATGATGTTCACTAGTTAAGCTTCTTCTTTTTTTATCGAGTGATCCTTTTTCAAAGGATTTCAGCCACACATTATTTTCCCAACGTGGGTCAACCTTTCTATTAGTTAGATGTAAGATCTCCATCAATGTCAAATGCATGTATAAGATCTTTCTCCAAATAAAAAGGTTTAAACTTTATCGTTTTCACGTTTATAATTTGTTTCTTCCATTTTTATGAATATTTATACTGATATAAAAAGGTCCAAGAAACTACTATTGAAATAGTGTGAGACCTTGTGGTCATTGTGGTCAAGGAGAAAAGTTTGGATGTTAACATGGTTTAGGTTTGATCTACATGTTGTGCAAAACTAAGTCATATTATTCTGGACACTCAAATAGATATAGGTTCATTTAAAATTTTATTTATAGATTGCACTTCTCTTTAGAAATTAGTTTGAACATTTCCATAGGTTCATGATACCCCATATTAATAAAAAAATTCTTGACTATATACGATTTAGAAATGTTTGTATATAGAAGTGATTAAATGGCAACATAGAAAGACTAAAGTGAGATTCTACCCTTTAAGATATTAGGGAAAAATGTCACACATTGGTAGTTGGAATGGATCCTTAGTAATATATAAGATAGATGAGCTACTCTACTTATCACCAATTGATTTTAGGTTGGAGGTTCATCTAGCTTAATATAATATCATAGCGCGATCCAAACAATCTAATCCGATCCATTATCGATCCAGTCTAAATTTGGCCCATCAATCCTTGCCCAAACATTCCGAGATTGACGTTCAAAGAACCATCAACTCGAGTGGACGTATTAGAACAAATATCAACATCGGTAGTTGGAAGGGATCTTTAGTAATATATAAGATAGATGAATCACTTCACTTATCACCAATTGGTTTTAGGTTGAAAGTCCATCTATCTTAACATAAAGTAACTAAGGTTTTATCCTCTTTTGATGATTTCTCCCTGTATTTTGCTAACTCTTAAGCTGAAGTGAGCCAAGCTCTCACACTCTCCTTGATCACACTTCATTAGACTTTCATCTGCTTGAGTGATAAAAGCTAGATAATAGCACTTAGTGATAAATAACATTAGTTTGCTCAACCGATAATCAGCAACCATGTATCTAATATTATAGGCATTTGAACCAAGATTGTTTCCGTAGGGTACCTTCTATCCCCACAACCTCCAGTGAAATTGACTTTAGATTGAAACTTTTTCTTTACATCTTAATCAACCACACCACTCAGTAAAATCAACATAGCTTGAGCAATATCATAATGGTTTAGATATTACATGCATAAGTATATCACACACAGTAATTTGTTAAAACTCAAACAAATAGTTATATAATTTAGAAGATAATTGAAATATAAGAATGTATATAAATCGATCTTTCAAAACATAAAGGGCATAGGAATCTTATAATAAAATATAAGTATGTTAAAGCAGAAAAAAAGAAGAGATGAAGAAAGAAGAAGAAAGAAGAAAGAAGAGAAACAATTCTCATAGATTGAACAAGAAAAATCACGGAGAAAAGAGAGAAAAAAGAAAAAAGAAAGAGGAGCCGGAAAAATAAAAGAAAACTGTCAGTGTTTTTTTTTTTAATTAGATTAGGTTATAGAATAAAAGAGTCAAATTGATAAATGTCTTAATTTTCGTATTAAAAATAATTTATTAGAGAATCAGACTAAGTCTTTTGAAAATTAACTCTGAAGATATGAGGAAAAATGTCATTTTCGACCCACAACAATTCCGTGTCGTGCCTTTTTATACTCAAACAAATTATAAGTACAAAATTATACATGAATTAAATATTTATTTAAATTTTTGACCTAAACTTCAATCCGTAGCATAAAAGCTACATTGACTAACATCACGTTAGTCAATCGTTATGTTAGATAAAACGACGTTGCTTTGTATTTGAATTTTTTTTAAAAAAAATGTGTTTGCTGGGATTCGACCGTGGTCCCGCGAATATAGAACAAACTCACTTACCACTGTGCTACAACACTTCTATTTTATTTTTATTGGACTGAAAACATCTACATTTTGATTTGTATATTCTAAGAAAAAAATATTTTTATTACAAATTTTATTTATTACAAATTATAATTTCTTCAATAAATTATATATTTTAAGTTTTTACACTCTTACACATGTAATAAAACTAAAATGATATTTTATAAATTATTCAGTCTAATTGAAAAATGACATTTCTCAAATATTTAGTTAATTTAAGTATTTAAATTTTGAAAGAGAAATACTCTAAGATATACATAAAAAATTTTGTCACGAAAATAGACTTCAAAAGGAAAAATGACCAAAATTTACTTTTAAAGGTGTAGATATATATATTCCCATTTTAAAAATCTACATATAATAGTAATTATATTTTTCTTAAAAATCAAAACTTATTTTTTTATTTAGTACATTGTTTATTTTTATGTTTTGATTTAGTACATTGTTTATTTTAAAAATTAAGTGTTGATTTTTAGGAAAAAAAGATTTTTTTCTTAGAATATACACATCAAAATATAGATGTTTTCAATCTAATAAAAATAGAATAGAAATGTCGTAAGCACAGTGGTAAGTGGCTTGTTTTATGTTCGTAGAATCATGGTTCGAATCCCAGCAGATGTAATTTTTTAAAAAAAATTCAATAAATAACGACGTTGTTTTATGTAACATAATGGTTGAATAATGTGATGTTAGACAATGTAGGTTTTTATGCCACGGATTGAAGTTTGGGTCAAAAATTATAAAAAAATCTTAGTTCAGGTATAATTTTGGACTTTGATTTGTTTGAGTATAATAAGGCACGACCCAAAATATTGAGGTGGAAAATGACACTTTCCCCCAAGATATGGGAGCATAGAAGGAGATGTTTGAGTATTACCCAAATATAAATTCATTTTAACAAGAAAATCAGAGTGGAAGTTCTAAATTGAAGCTACATCGCACTCTTCTTGGAAATTACGTGAGCCGCACGGGAGCGATAAGTACTTTCCCTCTTTCACAGTCGGTTTAGTTTGTCAATTCGGTTCAACTAACAAAACAACGTTTGTTCTTTCCAGCTTGAATCCTGGTAACTCGGATTCAAAATCCCTAATATATATTAATTTAAAAATATTACAACATATTTTGGTAGTCATGTGTTACTATGATTATTTTTAGAATCATTAAAAAAATAGGTTAATTCATCTAAATAAATATTATATTTTATTAATATTATTAAATTAACTATCAAATTAATTAGTAATGTATAAAATGATATTCTTTATTATTTCTTATATAAAAACTACGAAATTACGTAATATTGTTAACAAATATATTATAATTAATAATTTTTAATAATAAATATTTGATAATAATTTTTGTATCTTCCATCATTTTTATTAAATTTTATATTCTTAAAAAAAAATTAATAAATCACATTAAACATCATTTTTATATGCTATATTTCAAAAATTTAAACGATTATAAATATTAAGATTGTTAAAATGCTTTTAGTTTATTTTTTGGTTATAGCAGATATAGATGATAATAAAAACATATAAATATGAACTCTCATTTAATATAAATATATATTCAGATTATATATATTATTTAAATTAAATATATATCATATATAAATACATAAACAAGTTAATTTCAAAATTTGCATTGAGTAGAAAGCCTCAATTAATAAATATCCATATCAATAAAAATAATATTTTTGTTACAACAAATATAAAAAGAGAAGGGTGTTTTGCAAAAGCGACTCAAAATTTGAAGTTAAATGCAAAACTAACCCATCATTTTTAAAAAAAATTTCATTTATCTTATTCACCCTAGATTATCGAGTTATTCACGAAAATGTCATTGTTTTTTTTAGGATGAGTGTTTTACTCTAGCATCCTCATCTTCATCAAATATTTACAATATTGCCATTGCCATCAATACACCAACCACCATGAACAACAAATTTGAAGCTCTTAATGCACAAAAATTTGATTTTTTTTCTCTTTTGTTATTCACACAAACCACATCTCTTTCAATTCTCTCAAAATTCATCCAAAAAATTCAAAATTTTGATTTCAAAATTTGTAAGGTTCATAAAAATATTGAAATCATGATTTTTTTCATTAATGAGTTGGTAGCATTCTTGGTGAAGTTCTATGAGTTTAAAAAGGCTAAACAAGTCATCTCACGGGTTCAAAATATGAAATTGATTTTTTCTAGAAGTCTTCTCATACAAGAAGACTTACTTCTAGAGAAGTCTTCTGGTCAATGCATATGTTAGTTTTGCGATTGACCTTTAGTGTTCATGTACCCCAGCAACTTATGAGGTAAAATACAAAACATAGCTTAATCACATTTTACCTATGAATGCTCTTAGGATTAGTTATCACTATGACTCATCTTCTGCACTGATATTTTTTTATTACACTGGGAGATTAGTTAAGATTAGCCAATTAGTTTTTAATCTTGTCCTAACGATGTTAACTAAGAGTTCCATATAACAATTGAAATGTTGGATGTTGTGGTTCAGAACCTTAGATTCATCCCTGTAATGTATTATTATTATTCCAGGACCTTGTTTTAACATGTTGTCTGAGTCAAAACATGGATCCTGATTCGAATTCCTTGTGCAGGAGGGTAAATTCAAGACGTGGGTTTCATAGCACAAGTATAAGAAGAAGCCCTCCTCAATATCACTTCTTAGAAGTTATAGTTTATCCTTGATCTTTTGGCCTATACTCTCTCTTGGTATTGTGGTTCAGAGCCTTTGTCCTGTATCCTTGGTTACAGACTTTTTATTGCAGTTTGATTCATATAACTCGTGAACAACTAAATATTCCTTTCGAGTTCGGTCAGAGTAACTGACGCTCCCTTGTCGTCGCATATTTATTTGTTTTTTTTTTCATTAAACAATTCTATTTTGAGAATAACCCTAAAATTCAATACCAAAATTATAACATAAGAGGCAAATAGCATCAATTAAAAAGTTTAAGAAATGTTTATAATTATATATAGGTTTGAGTTTAGTGATTAATATTTAGAATGTTCTTCTTTTATTTCATAAAAATGTATGTTTAGAATTTTTACGCATATTATAAAACATATGAAATTTGGAACTATCAATGCATGATTTTTTTGTTAATTTACTATTTCTCATAACTTTTAGCCAATAAAATTTTAGTAACTTTAATAAAAATTTACAATTTATCATTAATTATTACATTGAAATATATAAAATACAACATTTTGAAACAATATTTTTTGCTAGAATATGGATTTTTAGGAACGGAAAGGATTAGTATTTAGAAGATGGAATTTGGATAAGGATTAGTATTTGCAAAACTCTGTATCTTATCGAAAGGTTACTATTTCATCTCATCTTGATAGCTATTCACTCTTGCAATTTTCACTAACTTAACCTTAGAATCACCCTTTCTTTTCTCTATGCATCTATTTTAGGATAACATTACAGTAAAAGCATAGTTTGATCTAATACCATGATTCTGCTTCTTGGTGAAACTTGACTTCATCCCTTAATATGAAAACCCTTTGGTCACAAACATCGGGTTTGGAAACTGCAGGTAACAGTGGAGAGTCAGACATATCACAAGTCCTGCTTCAAGTGCTCACATGGAGGCTGTCCAATCTCGCCTTCAAACTACGCAGCTCTTGAAGGAATCTTGTACTGCAAGCACCATTTCGGGCAGCTTTTTCAAGGAAAAGGGAAGCTTCAACCACTTAATCAAGTCTGCAAAACCACCGAATATGCCTATTTATGATTGATTGTGGTAGAGGAAAACAATGTGATTTTGTCTGAATGTTATCATGGGCTAAACCACAGACCAAACTTGTTCATTCATAAAATATAAACTAAAGCCCTCAAGTCTTTAGAAATATCACTACAAATTATTTTAGAAATATTTACACTACAAATTACTTTTGGAGAGTTTATAATATCACTCTAGGTCACTTATGTTATTTGGCACATTTTTCTTAACCAAATCTCTTAACTTTATTTCGTTTCCTATTAAATGTTTTATGTTTAATTTCAGCCATTCATTTCAACGGTTCTTATTTATTTTTCTAATTTTTAAATCACATATTTTTTATCTTCACTAAAACAATAATGAGAACTCTTTTCTCTAATTTCTTGCAAATCTCTAACTTAACAAACAATAATAAGAAAAGGGAAAGGTAAATGAGGAAGGTTTCCACGGAGAGTAGAGAAGCAAAACCCCAATCGTAGCTCTTTTGGCTGAGCTAAGAGGTGTAGTCGCGGCAGAGCTTGTAGTCATTTGTTGATCCAGCCAAAACCACTGCGGGACCAAAATCCACCTCCACAACCGTCACAACACTATCACCACCACCTGCTCTGTATCCATCATATCCCGAGCCACCTTCGTCAATGTCAATGAATTTCTTTCTTCATCCCCGTATGCAAAAGACAATATCAGATTTATCAAGATTAGAGGTTGTCTTTCATTTTTTTTCTGGCAATTCAAGCTAAAAATCCTAAACTTTCATCATATTTTTCTTTCTTCTTCTTCCTTAACTCTTTCATTTTTTTCTTCATCTGATTTTAAAAATGTTGAGATTACCGGCGAGAATTACTAGGGGTTTACTCCAGCGACAGGTTCACTCCGGTGATGGATTCACTCTGGCCACTGGTTTACTCCGGCGGCATGTTTTCTCGGAATCTCTCCATCGCAGCTCCATTGCAAGATGATCGAGAGCATCAAGCAAATTGGGCGTTTTGCATTTTTGGTCCTCTATATTTTTTATAATTTTTTTCTGACCCCAAACTATTAATTATTAAATTGTTTCTTTGATTAACCCTTAACTTATGATTGTTCATTTCAACATTCCTCATAATTGAGTAATAGTCCCTCTTCTTCTGAAATAAACAATTTTTTCTTTGGTTTTGTCATAAACATACTAATTATGTACTTTAATGTAATTGAATATACATATGCACTAAAAGCATCTAAATGCATCCTAAAAACGTTAAAATGAACTAAAATCAAATGCATACATTTATTTTTTGTAAGACTAAAGTAATCTATTATGTGTCCATGTATAACAATAATAGATCTTAAATATCACGTCTATCTAGTTATTTTATGTAAGAGTAAAATAATATATTACAATTGTAATGATAAAATTCTACGACTTTATTTGAACGGTGGTCTCATTGATTTAAAACCACCCATATTTACATCACTCCACAAATAACTATGTTAACATTATCCACATGCACATAGTTTTTAATATTATTATACACGCACTTACAAATATGCACATGTACAAATGTAATCTTATACACATGTACAAATGTAATCTTGTACACATAGCAACATGTACACATGTGCAAATGTATGACCATTTGTAAATCATTATCTAGTTTGTTATCTATTTGGCATTTTGATTAAGCAACCGATATGCTATCTATATGTATAAAACTTCACCATTAATCTTGATGGACTCGTCACATCACAAACAACTACTATTCTTTTGATTCTTTCTTGATGTACACATACACATATAGATGGATTGAACAATTACTTAAATAATGCCAAAATCGATAACATAATAGATTAAGTGACACTAAATATTTTAATGATTTTGGGGTTTGCTAAATACTCATTGACATATCATAATTTTTATGGTTTAAAGATCTCATTTTTAACTTATTTTAATCATTTTAGATTTCATTTAGATGTTAATATTAGATCTTGATACATAATTGCACACTTACATGGGCTGTATTACAAAATAAGGAACTTTTGTGGCAAATTTAAAAGGTTAATTGTGCGAAATGTAGAAACTATGGGGTCAAAATAAAAAAAACTGCAAATATAAGGGACTAAATGATCAAAACATTAAGAAATTTCCCGTTAGATATGTCGATTATTGGGCTCGAAAGGGGAGAGGCTTCGTCCACTACGAAGCGGAGGAGAAAGCTTGGTCGAAGTGATTTCATGGTGGCGGTGGACAGACGTGAAAGCGAACAACGGTAGTGCTGTTGAGGTGGAGGAGAGACTTAATTTAGATTATAGGATTCAAGTTAATGGTAAAGGAGAAGGAATAAGTCAGTGAGGATCTCGACGTCACCGTTTATGCACATTCTGAAACTCATCCAGCATTTTTGCTAAGCTGAAGTATCGTTACTTCAGTTAAAAAATAGCGAAAAGATTAAATAAATGAGTGGGTAACTACTGGTATATTTTAGTTTTATTTTGTTAGAATGAATGGAAAAAGTTACAGAAAAATATTCGAGAATAATATGTGCCCTATGTGTAATAAAAATCAAAAAAGTGTCTTAGGTGTAAATCACTCGTTGTTTTATACAATGTTTTGCGTTAAATGGAGGCAAAACCTATAAAACTAGTTTAAATGAGCTACAATTGATCAAATCTCAACATATGCACACTGAAGAAATTAAATGGTAAAAACATATGTAATAAATAGCCTAAAATATAAATAAGAATAATCACAGGTTACTTAACTAATTTAATATTTTAACAATCAATCAATCAGAGTGGCGCAGCGAAGCGTGGTGGGCCCATAACCCACAGGTCCAGGATCGAAACCTGGCTCTGATACATTTTTTAACATTTGTTTCAACTTATTTTCACAGTAAAGATGTTGCAATGTATAGTACTTGTGTGTACTCGTTTTAACTAGTTTTTGATATAACTCAAAAAGACCATAACCGCGCTAAAACATGCACATAAGCATGTGCTTCAAAGTCATAGAGAGAGAGAGCTAATAATTTCATAACTTTACATAGTTTTACTAGAAAGAACCAGGTTTTGATTCAAGGTGCACGGTACGATAATTTTCAAGCAAGGCCCTGACCTAACCACACAATAGATATAAAGATGGCAAATTAAAGCCTCAACGCATCTCATTACCTCACTCCCTCTTGCCCAATGGCCCATCACCAGAATCGTAAGCATATCTTCTCAGACTGCCACGTGTCACTCCCGACGTTAAACATATTTATCTTCTCAAAAACATGTTACATGTAGAGAGCACTTGCTTCTTCTTCATCTTCTTTGATCAACCTCCAGCTTCACAAATACAGCAATGGAGACCAGCTGTCACGTGCTCTACTCACGTGGGATGCGTCCTCCCAAACGTCTCTTCACACGATCCTCTGCACTGGTTTCTCCTCTATCTTCCTTCTCTGCTTCTTCGCAGCTTCAAGGCTTAGTATCCTCTACGAAGATATGACTTAGTTCAAACACACATGCACACGTGTGAGTATATATGATAATTGTTCACTGACTAGACTAGTGAGATGTGACAACTTATTTTGATTAACTCACTACTAATGAATGTTTTCTAGCAGCGTCTGAAATCAAGCTCCATGTTCGGGATTCACTACGACTAACACCAAGGTCGCAACTAAAAGCCACCACAAGGCGCAGAACAATGCGTGCTTCAAGATGACCAAACTGTGAAATTGCAAGCTTGGTAACAAAAGAATCAAATCTTTAAATTAAACTCATCTGGTCAGATTTGAATCTCTAAGTGAAATGTTTTTTTTACTTCTGTGAGTGGTGTATAGGAAGAGTTTTTGACACAAACAACCCTGACAAGCGATTGAGAACTTGCCATGTGTATGGGAGAAGCATTGAGGACAATAGCTTTCAGAGTTAGAACACAGCTTCTTGTGCGTGGAACAGCTGTTGCTGTAAGAAGTAACTGAGCTTCAGGGACATGGGAGACAGTTAATTAGAATGTGGCATTTCATCGCATTGGTGGATCCAGCATTGTGGCTACAAACTTCGCTGTGGGAACCATATTTGGTGTTGGCCTGGAGACAAGTTAACGCGTGTCACCCACACCCAAACAACAGTATCACTGCTATAATGCTGCCAAGGGCAGGGGACAAGTGGCTGCATCAAGGTTCTTGCTTCGGTGATCAATCTGAATTTAGTCTCTCTGAGTCTATAAGATCACTGAATGCTGGTACTGTGAGATCAGTTGATTGATTACTAAGTGAAGAGAAGTATCTACACTGCGAGAGAGCGAGCAGCGTGAGAATGGTCGAGGCTATGTTCGAAGTGGATCCGTGCTGGTGCACTCTCATGAGAATGCTGTGACTTAGTAGTGATGATACAAGTCATGTACTGTGCACAGTACGCACTGTCAACCTTGTACGATATAGAACTCAAGTTGCACTTATGGCTCAGAAGAACGCTCATCGCTTCGAAGAAACCCCTTACGGATCATCAAGACTCGAGAATGTTCCCATTGGAGATGCTGGCCTGAGATGATCCTGTAATAAGAGAAAAAAAACTCAAAAGTATGTATGTTGCTCGGTTTAGCGCGATTAGAGCCGGATAGTCTACTCTTTCTTTCTATTGCAGTTATATGAGTAAGCAGATGCGAAACTAGTACCAAAGACTCTCTAGTAGTCTAGTTCTCACAAGTAACGACATGATCTCATAAATTAATTTTTGTTTTATCTCGTTATATAGCTTTGGTTCAGTTTGCTAGCTTTAAAATACTACAGATTTTGAGTCACGCGCTTAACATTCTAGCGCGTGTGTTTTGATTTTTATTTAAAATTATTAATAACTATTGTGTAATACAACACGTGCTGTAATATTTTAGCGTTTACGCTACAAACCACTTACTCTGGACATTGAGTATGATTCTATTCTGACACCGTCGCGATATATTCATTTTAGCTTAAAACCATTTGAACAGACGTGGCTGTGCCAACATTGAGATAAGAGTGCGTGAATTGTAGCTCGATGCGGTACTTAGATGACGCATCTGACTAACACCCGCATAATGTGTATCTAGTAAGATTGTAGATGTAGATCTTATACACAGCTATATAATTGTGTATTGGTTATATGTGTTATGTATGATGTGTTGACAATTGTTCATGATTTATTGATTGTGTTGCATCTATTAGAAAATAAATTTATGTATTATCAATATTTCATCATATAAATCTACTATTTTTATTTTAGATTTTTTTGACATAATAAGAAAAAATGTGATATATCACTAACAAATTAATATGGTGATCTAACACATAAAAGTCGTATGATTAAAATATAAGAATAAGTGAATATATATTTTGTAGCATATTTATTACGTTTTGTTCATATATGAATCCCTCAGATTTTTGTTCAATTGTTGATTGTGAGTTTTTTCTTTTATTTGGTTGTTAATTTGGAAATAAAAAAATATGTAACGTTCTAGAGCGGCTAGAGCTAATTTGAGTCTACCTAATCTATCTTTAGGAAATATCATCTATAGCTGTTTGATAGTTTTACTGCTCTAATTTTATGCTGAACTCCCGAATAAAAATAGTGATTTTAACCTCTATCCCTAATCAGTAAATCAACATATTCCTATATATCTAAACATTTCATACGAAATAAAAATACAACAGAATTGCGAGCGATACAATCTATATAAACAAACAACAAAAAAATATAAATATACAATAGGGATGTGCAAGTTATGATATCATGAGTGCATGTTAGAACATGAGTATTTTTCTTAACTAGATACAAGTATTTTAATGCTAAGATTATGAGGTCACTTATTTATTTAATAGGCGGTAGAATAGAAGAGCCTAAAGACTTCTATTAAATAAAAGAAAATTAATTTATATTAATATTCAATTATTGAAATAAAATTAGCTGTCGTCAATTACACACAGATAATTAACTCGTATATACTAAAAATGTAATCACAACAGTACTCATTTCCTTCTCGTCTGTACGAATCTGCTAACTGCGATCTAAGATGAAGAACCATAAGTGACAAAATCATACGTGGAGAAGGTGACTTCCTAGCGTGAGATGAATACGAAAGAGAAGATCTGTGAGTATAGTACATCTTGCTCATTCGAGTGTCCGGTTTATGCGTCCATGTACTTTAGTTGTTATTATCTTTAACTAGAACTGAACCTAGGACCAAATACTCTACTATCATGTTCCTATCGATATCCTTGGAGCTATTTCAGAACTACCTTCCCCTAATCTTGTATTACTATACTGTGCAAATATATATATTAAAATAGTATTTATGCTATTATTACTATGTCTAAAACATCGTAGAGCCTTTATTCATACTAATCCATATCAAATATTATATCAAAACCTCAACATAGTCCTGTCTACACTCTTCCAATCTTGATACAAATGCCCTCGGAAGAAAATCAATATATCTATAGATATTCAGGATAAAGATAGGACAATGTAAATAAGTGGTAAAGCCGAGACGGAGGACTCAAACTAAATGCGTATGCAAATAAACTGAAAGGCTTTGCTTATTTAGTCTTATCTCCATTCACTCGTCTCTGTAAATCACTACACCAAGTCTCTAAGTTGTTTATATCGCTATTTGTCTTCCAATAATGCCAGATATCAATATCTCCAATAATGAGTATGACTTGGTATCCAATAAAGTTATATGGTATCCTTAATAGAGACAATGAACAATTGTACGTATCGAGAGAATATAGTTGCAGAATGAAGCCGTTATAATGGTTGAATACACCCAGCAACAAATGGCCAGACAGAGAAACATCACAGAAAAAAAAAGAGGTCTGACCGCACCTTCATGGCCCTTATCACACCGATCTCAACACATGCACAACGTGTTCTAACAGTCAACCCGGAAGCTGATTCGAGGATATGAGTACCATCGTCTAGACCGCCGCACCCCGCAGTGCGACTACTGGGGCTTACACCATGGGCTCTACTTTGTTAGAATTTATCTTGTATTATCCCACACTATTCTTCATCTCTCTAGTTTATATCGTAGGTTCTTCTAGATAATTAAATCTATGTACACATGCTCAGTATTTATACACTCTTTAAGCGTACACTCTGAGATCTGGTCCAAGACTTAATGCGTGATTTCTGCTCTTGTTGGCACTATACATTCACAAACAATACCTCTAGGCCTGCGTAGCGTCAACAACTTATCTGGTCTTCACGAGTGGTCGACGTATCTCTAATCCCTCCTTATGTCTAGAGGCTATGACAACTTGTGAGAAGTTCATCATTTGTCTGCTCACAACGTGCTAACTGATACATATCTCCGATCTTACCATAACTCCGAGCACACTCTTTCCCACACGCATCAGAGTACTCCTTTAGACCTCCGATGAAGCTTGTGTGACTTCTCAGTCATACGTGCATATACCAACCTCGTAGCATTCGGCTACCTCTCCTCCTAACTAAATCTCTAAAAGCTTGTTTTTAATAGACGAAAAACATGGTAATAACACATGAGTGATTTCTACATGTCTGGCTTTTATTTCGAGAATATTATTCTATCCATTCATACTCATCAATCCGTATCCAAAAACATCAATAGGAGAATCTATCGATTGGTCGGCCAAAGCATACCTTTCATTCATCTGATCATTGAAACGCGATATCCATGAGCACACTATAGGTCTTTATCTGTTCAGCTATAGAAGGCTTTGGATAAAATTATATAGTCTCTTATTTTGCTCTCTAGGGCCTACTCCTATATACTGGAGCGAGAACTTCCGATTTCTGACTATCACCTATAAAGTGTATACGCAATTGTCATAGACATAAGCTTTAGCGACCCGAACAAAACTTAGACAATTTCTAATATTAGAGTTACAAAGTGTATAGCACTGAGAGTGTAGTTGTTCCCCGTAAACCTATCTTTATTCCAAGACTGTCCACTTTATCAGCGGCGAACACAGCCAAACCTGTTATACTTTGATATTCGCCCCTTACATGTCAGACACTTACTCTTTGCTATTTATATTGCCATATCCACACAAACACTCCCAAAAGCATTTACTATAAATTATTATGGTTCACTCTCAAACGATCCTTCACCATTAATATTAGTCTCACCCTATTTAGTGTCATATCTCATCTAACTCGTATATACTCTCTCCGATTAACAAATTATCATCAATTAAAACACACTAATTCTACTTTTTCTTACCTTTCTTCTTACCCAAGTTTTTAACTCCCTTCCAGCGCTCCACCAAGGTGATTTGCGTAGTCATACTACAGTTTCATTTTTTTGCTATACTCTATCCTTTAATCTCATGTGTTGACTTCTTTTATGATCGCAAACAATATTGTTAAACTATAAATGAGTTTTAATAGAGATGAAGAAATCACTGATATGAATTCGAAGAGTTATTCTAGTCCTATCCATCTGTTGATACTATGGGTCATAACTATAGTATAAATAATGTGAGATTAGTCTTTCAGTGGGAGTATCATCTTAACACTCTAAAACAAAACAACAGAGCACAAAAAATTTAAGATTTCTGTCTCTCTAATTTCATGGTAAATCATTATGGATAATGATAACTCCAATGCTATGTAAATACTTATCTACTAAATATTATAATACATAATCATAACACATTCATCAAATCTATATTAAAAATAAATTCCATATAGCAAAAATTTCAGATCAAGCACAGAGTCTGCACTTAAAAATTTGTGCCAAATGTATATTTCCGAACACTCGAAAATACTACACAAATAAAGATCTTAATGTAATTCCAATAATCTCTGGAGTAAGCCACTATAAAAACTCGAAAAGGAACTGTTTGCAATGTAACTGACTTCTATCTTTACCAAGTCTAATATTCTTCTTCTTCATCTATCTTGTCGTTCTGAACATTACTCAAAAAATAGAGACTAAAAAATAATATCCTACAGCGTCGTTTTTTTTGGGTCCTCTACTTTTAAAACAAGCATTCCTATAGAAAATATTAATTAGTAACTGGTTTAACGCTAAGGATACTCAGATATCATCCATTATAAGTTTCCTATCAAACGAGAAATTTCTGTTATGCCAAGGCACTTACTACTTGTTCCTTCTCGCCTCGCCGTACCCTCTTTCTAATCTCAACTCTCAATCACATCCCTAAGAGACACGAGCTATCTACGCACGGAACCTGGCGTCTACAACTACCACTCTCCTTCATATACTTTACACATATTCATTTTCAAGTAATCAGTTATACATCTATTTTTTCATACATCTCATTGTATTTCTTTAGCTTGATTGGTAGTTAGATCAGCTATCAAACCGACTCACTTTCTCTGATTCTCTTGACGATTCTATCGTGCCTCTCTCGTATCTAGCCAAATCAAGAAGCGAGCGTTCAATACTAACCTCACCTAATCGTAGTACTATGAATGCGAGTGCGTGTGCAAGTGCTTCTCCCACAGAGAATAAAGTCTACACTCTTGCTTTATTATGCGATATTTGATACACTGGAGGCCGAGAGTGAACCGAGAGAACAGTTTCCTCTCAGCTAGATTCTCGGAGTCCAGAGTATCATGGGATGGCTGGCTCGACCGGTGTATGAAAAAAGACAGGTTTCACACTAGCGTCTCCGACAACAGCGCGAAAGCGAATCGCGCCTTTTCGTGACACTTTCGAAGAGGTAGCACACACGTAGCTCTATTTCTCTTAACACAAATGTGATACATAGCAAATAGAGGATACTCTTATCCAACGACGATTATCGTGTATTTCGGAGATTTCATACCCCGTCCTCTTCTTCCGTAAAGAAAACACCTAACCCCGGTTCCCGCAACGAACCGGTTTCAAATCCGTTTGTTGGTGATCCGGCTTGATGTGCAATGAGACTTTGGAATCTGAAAGAGACTGTGAGTTGATGAAGAATCGCCTGTGAAACGAAGCTTCCGTCGTAGCGGGTAGTCCTCCTCGCAGAGCAGTTGTGCTTGGAGAATTCCGAAAGCATCTTAGCACCACTGGAGTCACGAGAATCAAGTTGTTAAGCTGAGTAAACAAAGAAGGGGTTGATGATTGACCTGTGGTTAAGGATCATGCATGGGATGATGAAGTTGCCGAAAAGTAAGACAGATCTGTTTCTATCTACCAGCAAGCTATCCAGCTAATGGTGAAAAGCTATTTTTGGCGACGGCGCCCCTCGACGTGCTCAACGGTGATAGTACAGTATATCAGTACCACGATTGGTAAAGTCTCAAACTTTTTTATCTTACTTGTCGATTTTTTTTTCCATTTCTGTAACGACTTGTAACTTTACTTTGGCAATTAGAGAGCGCTTCAGTCTGGGTAAATCACTCTCATACACGAGTGTTGATTGCGTTACATCTCTTATTGTGTGTTGCGCTATTTGGTTGTTACCAATTGCAATTTCTCGAAAGTTGAGTTTTCTCTTCGCCATCTTACAGGTTCTTGATTCATGATTAGTCTTTTATAAACACAAAGGTTTGTACTTTGTTAGCCAGCAAGGGTCTAAGTGCGTATGAGTCTTGAGCAGCATGCTGCCTGAGCTAACAAAACCTTAAATCAGAGTGCACACTATAATATCTACATCACGGAGTGCAATTTCTGCTTCATATTATTTTTTTGAAGAATGGAATCAATGCTTGATTGAAAGAAGGTTCTGTTAAACTTAAGTCTATTTAGTGTTTCTAAAGTATAACTGTGAACAAGTCATCGTGTGCTCAACTTCAGCTGGTTGTATCATAAAAGACAATTACAGATTCTATTATGAATGTTTATGCATGTGTTTCCGAGCTTGATGGTGGTTTGGTATGTGTTAGGCAGGAGTTTAAGCTCTATCCTTTGGACAATATCAGAGAATGAGTACACATAGTAGTGTATTATCTATTAGTTGGTGCGCACTCTCAACAGTGTATGATCACTACAATTTTATGACCAGATATCATTTTAAGAGTGTTTTCTAAAAGAAAGAGATAAAGAGTCTACTAGAAGGCCTAAAGAATACTATATATCCTTCTTCACATGTCTATGTACAAGGTCCAGCAAAACGTACTGTAGTTACATCTCTTCATAGATCACTCAAGTTAAAACACGAGCTATTACATGGAATGTTGAATTCTATACCTGCACATATAGTGTACTATCACCTTTACTTAGACTTACTTTGTATTTATTAATAAATAATGTCTACAAGATTGGATTTCTATTATAATTCCACGAATAGTAAGTCAAAATAGTTATGAGCTCCTCAGCACACCTATTAGTGTACTTTAAGCTATAATCTGACTTATTAATCTAATACTTACCAATCTGGTATGTCTACCCCATGGTAAAACTATCATCTAACCTCTTCTGTGTTGCCTATTTCTTACTAAGGATAACTTGATTTCAGTGTGATTGAAAACTTGACAGATTATTAATATGGTCAATCTCATGATGAAAGCTCAGAACTTACCCCATGCGCTCTGAACTCCATATTCTCTCATTGAGATATACATTACTTTCGAGAGAAATCACACGAATTAACTGATAGTCTAATCAGTACGACTATAGGTTCCCAGATTTATCATGTTCTCCTACGAGAAATTTATTGTCCTCAACCGACAAAGTACTTGAGATAGTACAAGTTTTGATCTCCAAGCAAATTTTTCAGTAGTATCACAGTTCATGTTTACTTGTTTAGTAGTCTAATCATCTAGGATGTTGCGATGCTAATGCGCTCGTTATAAGTAAGAATGCGTAAATTCACATCCGGTCACTCAGAAAGGATATGAGGAGATGTGTTAGATAAGTTGTCATATAGTCCACCATCAACACAATGAGTAGGCAATACCTATCTTCATTGATGTGAGACCTATCTGGATACGCTGGGATATGACTCTCTTAAAATGATCAAGTTACTGCATAGGAAGGCCTTAATTTTAGACAAATAGCGCGACTCCACAGGAAGCCGTTAACCTAAGTTTTGTGTTTCTTAGTCATCATCTTTCTCTTGGTGTCACTCTATTCTCTATAGCTATCATGTCACTTAAGAATTGCATCATGCAAATACCATTTGACATATGATGAAAGGTTACAAATACTATGTTTCTCAGGGGACAATGATTTACATCGGTTGGGTGCTTTATGGCCCCCCAATGGGCTTACCAGACGGCGCACTGAATTGGCAACCTACTTAGTGAAAACAACAGGGTTTGTTATTTCGCCGACAAATGAACATGTTCTGCTTAAATTTATTCACTGACATTCAGCTCAGCCTTTTAGTGTAAACATCGTGCTTCTACCCATTCGGAGAATAATAAACTACTAGCTAGTGGTTTATCACAAGCAAGGAAATTAGTTACTCCTTTATAATGATCATTTAGAATCTGACAATGACTAGATAGAGATTGAGGATGAGCTTTGAGTTGACACTCTTTATGTTCGGACCTCTATGTGACACTATCAAGAATCTCTTACACCCAAACAACACCTCTGAGATAATTACAGAAATTCATCAGATGATACTTTTTTAACCGACTGTGTCTCTTTCTCTCTACATATAAAATTTAATATCTTATTTACCACACACGGCCCAAAATTACGAAGATCCCTCGAGCATCTACTCTCTATATTGTCAGCCCATAGCAACTAGGAATAGTTAGCTACTCGAAAGTGATAGAGCACCGACTAATCCGTAGTTCTCAGTCCCATAATCATAGTCCCTTCACAACACACGACATATTGTTTTGAAGTTGTACTATCAGTCCTGCGAAGCAGCCTCTGTGATGCTCAATCTTGTCAGTTATCGTCATACACACACATATCTCTTCGCGGATTGTCCTTTGCAACTTGAAAATAGCCTTATCATTGCTAATGGACAAGTCATCAACAACCGGGACAGTGATGATATGTGCTTCTATATGTGGAGCATGGTGCGAGGATTTGCTGCTTTTGTGCTGGATGCCTCAAGCATCCAACAGGTAAGATGATTTTCTAAATGGTCATTTCCACCGCAAACACCTGTCCCGCCAAAACCCTAAAAATGCGTTTCTTCCGCCAACCGCAAAACGGTTTTCTCGCCAAAAACGGAAAAATAAATTTTTCCGCGAAATTAGCAGAAAACGCCACTTTTCCGCCAAAAAACCGCAAAATGGTTTGTTTACTGCCAAAACCCGTAGAAAACACATTTTACCGTCAATCTGTAAAATGCAGTTTCCCGTTAAAAACATGTTTTCCCGCCAAACCAGTTAAAAACGCGTTTTCCGCCAAAACAAATTTTCTCGCCAAAACGTGTTTTCTCACCAAAACCGCAAAAAACGTGTTTTCTCGCCAAAAACGAAAAAAATACATTTTTTCGGCAAAATCAGCAAAAACGCATTTTCCCGCCGAAAACCAGAAAATATTTTTAATCACCAAAAACCATAAAAACCACATTTATACCGCAAAAACCGAAAATGCATATATTCCCGCAAAAACATGTTTTCCTTCAATAAACACCCAGGTAAATTTTCCCGCAAAAACATGTTTTCTCGCGCAAAACCACAAAAAAAAAAACGCGTTTTCCGCGCCAAACCGAAAAATGTGTTTTCTTGACAAAACCGCAAAACACGAGTTATTCGTAGCCAAAACCGTAAAAAAATATTTTTTCTTGCCAAAAACCGCCAAAAACTCGTTCCTCCCGCCCAAACCTGCAAAAAAATGCTGTTTTCTTGACAAAACCGCAAAAAACGAGTTTCATGACCAAAACTGCAAAAACGCAGCTTTTCCTGGCAAAACCGCAAATATGCTGTTTCTTGCCTAAAAACCGCCAAAAAAAACATGTTTTACCTACCCAAACCGCAAAACATGTTTTCTCGCCAAAACCACAAAAAGCCGTTTTCCCGCCAAACCAACAAAAACGTGTTTTTCGGAAAACCACAAAAAACGTGATTTTCTTCGCGAAAACCGCAAAAACGTGCTTTTCTTGACAAACGCAAAAAAACGTGTTTCGCTTGCCAAAAATCACAAAAATGATTTTTCTGCCAAAAACCGCAAAAACGTATTTTCTTGCCCAAAACTCTTGTTTTCCCGCCAAAACGCATTAAACATGTTTTTCCAGCCAAAATCGTTAAAATCATTTTCCTTGCAAAAACCGTAAAAACACGTTTTCTTTTCCCGCCAACACGGTAAAAACACGTGTTCCCGCCCAAAACCCGTATAAAAAGACGTTTTTGCGGTTTTGGTGTGGTGATACTAATATTATAGTATGAGAAAGCATCAAAAGAATCTGAAATCCATTCGACAGGCGAAACACATATTGAAAGACATGAGTACCCGAGAAACCATTTGTTCAAATTATCACAAAACAAGAAGCATCATAATATATGCAGTTTGTAAAATTTGAATTTTGTACTTTGAGTTGTTTGGAAGTTATTTAAATTGAGTCGCTACTTGAGTTTTATTAAGAAGCATAGTTGTAGTTTTAAAATTTAATGGCCAAATTTAAATAAAAAAGGTTATGAAATAAAAATTTAAAATGTCAAATGCTTGAATTTTAAATTAACTTTTAGTGCTAATATATTTTAGGCTAAATAATAAAAATTAGTAAGTTAAAATTAAATCAAAAAATTCGATTAAATCAAAATAGATTGATTTTTTTGTAATTTGTTATTAAACTCATTTTAGAGGGAAATATAAAAAAAACGAACATAAAATTATATTCAGATGACTTATCTAGATGAAGAAGGCGAACAACCCCTAAAAATCTGGATGGCAACATCTAGATGAAATCAAGATAAAGGATCATCCGGATGGAAAATATACAAATGAAAAAACAAACAGCCCCTCAATTGAATTAGACTGTTTGCTCCACTCGTCCTAGGGAAGACCTGCTATTTCCAGAGAGACTAAAGCCAACCTGGACATCTTAAGTCGTTTAAGCTCCCAATACAACACGAATTCTAACAATTTATAAAGCGAAAGCCCTATTAAAAAGTCTGGGAAAAGTGTTTATTCCTCCCATTACTCGTTAAACAGTCTAATGGCTGTTAATAATCGAACAATTTTATTATAGGAAAGCTATTTAAAAAGTTTAACACAAAATGAAAAAAGTATTTAGCAAATACTTACTGAAGTACGATGCATGAGTCCAGGATATCAATTATACAATAATTTCGAAAAAAAATTGCAAGGAGATAGAACACAAATCATAATATCCATGAACACGAAGCATAGCACACTAATTTGCAAACGACCAGTGAACAATTAAAAACAGGTTCACACCGAAAAAAAAAGACCTTAAAAACAGGTTTTTAAGTTAATAGTTCAACATCGTTTTTAATTGGAAAAACACACACTAGCTACTATTATATAGTTTTGTTTTTCAAGATACAATATGAAATTTTGAATACAGGTAATGACGCTGCCACAAGCAACGATTATCAGCATAATGCCACTAAAATCTATATTAGGTAAAATGGCCAATTTAATTTCAACAAAAGATTAGTGCAAAATAACGATTTCTATTCAATGATTTAATTTGAAAAAAAGTATCCGAAATTTAAATTGTTCATATATCGAATATTAGTTCTAACAGAGTTATTCAACTGTTAACAAAATTAAAACGAACTTTTTAAATAAAAGTTATGTTCATTCCAAGACTCGAACAAATGATATCCTTTAAAAGAACATACTAAACCACTAG